>JACEEZ010006448.1:134921-232421 GCA_016584305.1 Chionoecetes opilio | reverse complement strand
CCATTCACTGCTGGGTGGCCAAGGAGACTCCCCATCTTTTTCCACTCCACCCGGGGATCGAACCCACACTTCTCGGTTGTGAATCTCGTGTGTGTGCGTGCGTGCGTGCGTGCGTGCGTGCGTGCGTGCGTGCGTGCGTGCGTGCGTGCGTGCGTGCGTGCGTGTGTGTGTGTGTGTGTATGTGTGTGTGTGTGTGTGTGTGTGTGTGTGTAGGGAGTAGTGGGTCTGTGTGTGTGTGGGTGGGTGGGTGTGTAGGTGTGTGTGTGTGGGTGTTTGTAGGGTGTTTGTGTGTGTGTGTGTGTGTGTGTGTGTGTGTGTGTGTGTGTGTGTGTGTACATTATGAAAGCAAGTGAGGACTATATATTTATCCCCCCCCCCCCCCCCCCACACACACACCTGCAGTATAGCCTGGGATGCCCGCTGCTTGCCGTCCTTCTTGTTCTTGCACTGCACCTGCACTGTATGCTTGCCCACGCTCATCACAAACTCATTCTTCTGGTTCTTCTGAGTCACCAAACGGGAGTCTATGTTGGCGCCGTTCAGACCAAAGTTCCTCTGCAGACAGTTGAGCAGGATGGAGTACGGGGAGAGCTCGCTGGTCTTGTTGCAGAGCTCGGGCACGCGCGGATCCTCGATGCGGATTTCGTCAAAGAACTGTTGTGGTGGTGGGTGGATAGTTCAATAGATTACATTAGGTTAGGTTACATAGACTAGATTCGTAGATTGGATAAGCTTAAGCTGGTGTGACATTAGATTAGGATTAGATTTGATTAATTTAGATTTAGATTAGATTGTTATTATGAGTCTTTTCCCTTGTTCATATAGAGGGAGGTCCCGAAGATACGAGCAGTTAGGTTCCACCCGGCATACTCGTAAAGCGAAATCTCGTATAACGAAAACAGATAACTAATGGTAAAATATAGGTTTGGTTCCAGGACCCCATCAATTAAAAAAGAAAAAAAAAAGAAAAAAAAAAAAAAAAGAAAAAAAAAAAGACATGTTTGTCAAGCTTAACCCCTTCACTGCGGATATCAAATTCATAGGCCTACCCCCCTGTGCGGCAGGTTTAATTAAAATATAAAATAATTACTTATCATATTTGAAGTGCCTAAATGAATAGGATGCTCATTCCATACCAGAAAATCTATGTTTGGTCTTGGTGGAGGCTACCAGCTAAGTGAGGAGTTACGTCAAAGTGCAGCAACAGGGCCGTGACCGTGCTGCCAGACGCACAATGAAACTACTTACTGCTCAACATAATACAGCTTATTTTGGTACATAAATGCTTCATTCATGCATTCATTCATTCATTCATACTTCTGTTTTATATCCATCAAGAATATGTTGAATATCTTGACTACTTAGCCTCGCCATTGAAGTAGAGGGCGCGGCAGCGTCAACACGTCGTACTGTACCGCTTGACCTTATAGTCACACTAACTCATGCAAGCAGAAAAAGAGGTTCTATTATATCAGCAACACTTGACACTGTTGCCATACAAGCCTATCACAGCGAATATTTACCCACAACATCATTGAGCGCGCAGTTTAAATACAGAAACCCTATATGTACCAGCCGCAGTGAACCCTTAGATAGCCGAGAGACCGTATTTGTACCAGCCGCAGTGAAGGGGTTAAATAAACTATAGCAAAAACAACAAACTCTCAAATATAGGGCTCTATATACAACACCACCGCACCACCGCACCAACCACACAAAACACAGTGAATTAAGAGTGTGACAGCACAGTAGGACAGAGCACAAATAAGTCACAATAAGCACATTAAGTAAACCAGCAAATCACTAAAATTGACTCACAAGGCACAATACATACAAGCAACAAAGACGTTGTATGTACTCTTGGGGACGCCGCGTGATACACTAGATTCGAGAGGGTACGGTAGGTAAGGGACAAGGGAGGGGTGCGCAGACCTCTTCCACTGCCCACAAACTCGTCTCTGCGCATCTGAATCATTGTACATCGTTCACTTTTCCTCACGTTTTCCCCAACTGAGACACACGAGAGCTGGCTATTTCCACCTCTCACACCCTCCCCGCCCTCCCCACACACACGCGGCACATCTTCCTGCACCTCTCACTCACCTCGTCTATGACTTCGTCGTACATTTTGACTTATTTTCACGCTAAAACAAGGCTCGAGATAGGTTGGCAAGCGCGTGTTGTTGTTGTCCGCCTGCAGTATTGCCAACAGGGATGTGAATCTTTGTAGGCCACATTGTCGTACCGAGCCACCAGAATTATCATATTTTCAGATTGATTATCGTACAACCTTAGGTAAAATCATATAGTCCGTAAACGACTTTATAATTTTAGTGAATAACTTGGTAATTTTACTCACCCGTTTGAATGTCGTAGCATTGGATTTTCGATCTCGTATATTGAAAATAGACCCTAATTTACACATCTCGTATCATCGGATTCTCGTATATCGAATGCTCGTATAACGGGACCTCACTGTATTTTATTTTTTCTTACATCTATTGTATTATTCACCCATGGTCTTGTATTCACCCATGGTCTTGTCCAGTGAAGCCAGTTGTCATTGCAAGTGAGTTAAAGTTTAGTTAGTTTTCACACACTATTTTGTTACCCCCCATTCCACCCCACAGACACAGTTATTTAGTCCCCCCTGTCAACCCCACAGACACAGTTATTTAGTCCCCCCTGTCAACCCCACAGACACAGTTATTTAGTCCCCCCTGTCAACCCCACAGACACAGTTATTTAGTCCCCCCTGTCAACCCCTCCACACACCGAGAGATCCGCATCGTCCTTGGTGTTGGACTCCTCCCGGATCTTCTCCCCGAGCTCCGGCAGCAGGATCTCCAGCGTGGCCTTGGCTGCCTCTATCTTGGCCTGCTTCTTGCTGCTGCCGTAACCCGTGCTGTACTGCAGGTCGTTGATGATGATGATGGCGGCATAGGGCGTGGCCGCGTTCTCTGGGGGTGTAGAGGGGGATGAGGTGTTGGGGTGGTGGGTGATTGATAGAGTATGGATAATAGGAAGAAAATGAGGAGGAATTGTATTTTGATTTGTATACACACACACACACACACACACACAAGAAGACATGTACAGCTAAGTATTAATTATCCGACCTTGGGGGGACCGAAGGTAGGTCGGATAATTGGAATAGTCGGATGTTCGGATATCATAGTAACCATAAACGTTAGGACAAAATGGTATAGAACATAAAATATGCAGCTCTTGAAGGCCGATCCAGTGGTAGACGCGAAAGTAAAATCATGCATAAATAAAGCCACAAATCAATGTTTTCTAAAAACTATAAAAAAAAAACGAAGTAAAATAAATGGCCAAAACAAGACACAATGTGGTGGTGAAAAAAGTCGGTTGTTTGGACAAGTCGGATGTTTGGAGGTCGGATGTTGGGAATTTGGCTGTATGTACGGGGCTTGTAGGAGCCACAAGAGGTCATACGAAGAAACTTAGGACAAGGTGCTTGAAGGCCACTAAGAAGTACAGTTTTCCCTATCGGTGCATTGATATGTGGACAGTAACGTAGACAGTGGCCTGGACAGTGAAATTATACATGCCAAGAATATTCATGTTAAGCTAAGATTGACCCATTGAGACAAGGAGACGGGACCCCACCAGTGTAACTCATTTCCTGTATATCACGAGTAGGTAAAGACACACAACCAAGGTAGAATTAAGAAGGCAGATACGCACCCACTTCCTTGAACACGTATTTGGGTTGTTTCTTGAGGGCGTGTTGGACGTACTCGTGGAGGATGCACACGTAGCTCTTGCCTTTGGGGTTCATGATCCACTCCTTCTTGCTGCTGGCGGGACAGCTCCCGTCCTCCTCTGGGGGGGTAGAAGGCGGGTGGTGGTGGTGATGGAGGTGGTGGTGGTGGTGGTGGTGGTGGTGGTGGTGGTGGTGGTGGTGGTGGTGGTGGTGGTGGTGGTGGTGGTGGTGGTGGTGGTGGTGGTGGTGGTGGAGGTGGTGGTGGTGGTGGTGGTAGTAGTAGTAGTAGTAGTAGTAGTAGTAGTAGTAGTAGTAGTAGTAGTGATGGTAGAAAAAAGAAGCAATGTAATAGTAGTAATAAAAAAAACATGGATAATAATGAGTGACTTCAAGAGACTTCAGAGTAATAATAATAATAGTAATCATTTCATTTTCACCCGCAGGCATATGTACAGACAGTAAACACAACAACATTATATATATACATGAGTACAGGAACGCAAGTAGTAAAGGAAAGGGTAAACTTCTAGATGAACACTGAATCTTGGTGACGAACATTTTGGGTGAGTTTGATGTGTTAATGATCGTAAGAGTAGTATTGTTAGGTAAGTTTGATGTAGTTAAATGAATCTGGTAACAACTATTTTTTTCTGGAGAGTTTTGATGTGCTTTGAATGAATCTGATAACAACTATTTTTTTCTGGAGAGTTTTGATGTGCTTTGAATGAATCTGATAACAACTATTTTTTTCTGGTGAGTTTTGATGTGCTTTAAATGAATCTGCTAACAACTATTTTTTTCGGATGAGTTTGATGTGCTTAATGAATCTGTAACAACTATTTTTTGGGAGTTTGATGTGCTTTAATGAATCTGATAACAACTATTTTTTTCGGGTGAGTTTTGATGTGCTTTAAATGAATCTGCTAACAACTATTTTTTTCGGGTGAGTTTTGATGTGCTTTAAATGAATCTGCTAACAACTATTTTTTTCGGGTGAGTTTTGATGTGCTTTAAATGAATCTGCTAACGTTTCTGTCGTAAATCACTTTTTTTTTTTTTTTTGTGATTGGGAACAAAAATGACAAAAAAACAAATTGAACCTAGCCTAACTTATACCTAACCTAACCTATACCTTACCTAACCTAACCTAACCTTTACCTAACCTAACCTTACCTTTACCTAACCTATACCTAACCTAACCTTACCTAACAACCTAACTAACCTAACCTAACCTAACCTATACCTAACCTAACCTAACTTACCTAACCTAACCTATACTACCTAACTAACCTATACCAACCTACCTAACCTAAACCTAACCTAACCTTTACCTAACCTAACCTTTACCTAACCTAACCTATACCTAGCCTATACCTAACCTAACCTAACCTTTACCTAACCTAACCTAACCTAACCTTTACCTAACCTAACCTATACCTAACCTAACCATTACCTAACCTAACCTATACCTAACCTAACATTTACCTAACCTAACCTAACCTTTACCTAACCTAACCTATACCTAACCTAACCTTTACCTAACCTAACCTTTACCTAACCTAACCTATACCTATACCTAACCTAACCTTTACCTAACCTATACCTAACCTAACCTATACCTAACCTAACCTAACCTAACCTTTACCTAACCTAACCTTTACCTAACCTAACCTGACCTTTACCTAAAAAAAACACAAAAAAAACCCATTATTTGCGACAGAAACATATTATTTAATTCAAAACGCATCAAAACTCACCGAAAAAAAAAAAAGTTTCGTCCACCAAAGTGAATTCGGCGTTCATCTGTCATACTACCAGGGAAATAAAAGGTAACACAGTCTATACATGTGGGCAATATATACACTGCCGTACATACAAAGTAACGAGACTTAAGACTTAAAGACCCCTTCGCCACCTTTTGCCAGGAGATGATTGGTGCCTCAGGAGCCTGAGACTCCTTTTTCTGCTAACTCTGAACTTCCGCCTCTCCCAAGACTGAGTGGGTGAGGGTACAGGTGGTGTGTGTGTGTGGAGGGGTACAGTGGTGTTGTGTGTCGAGGGAATTGTGTGTGGGTATGTGAAGGGGGGGGGAGTTTGTGTGTTGCTGAGAAGTGAAGAATAGGAGGGAAGAATGGATAGGTGTGATGGGAAAGTAAGAAGGGGTAAAAGAGAAGGGAGAGGTGGGGGAAGTGAAGAATGAAAGGGAATAAAGGGTGGAGAAGGGATGGTGATGATAGGAAAGGATGGAAGAGAAAGTGGGGAGGTGGAGAAAGTGGAAGAGGTGGAAGTGTTGAGAAGAGAGGGGAAGTAAGAGGGATGTGTGATGGAAAGGTGGAAGAGAGGTGGAAGGAGGAAGGGAGAGGTGGGGGAAGGAGTGTTGGAGGGGAAGGGAAGGGATGTGAGTGGTGATGGAAGATGGGACAGATGGGAGAGAGGAAGGGTGAGGTGGAGGGAAGGGAGGGTTGAGGGAAGGAAGGGATGTGAGTGGTGATGGGAAAGGATGGGAAGATGGGAGAGGAGAGAGGTGGAGGAAGTGGAGGTGTTGAGGAGAGGATGAGTGTGATGGGTGGTGGTAATGGGAAGATGGGAGAGGAGGAGAGGGAGGGAAGTGGAGGTGTGAGGGGAAGGGAAGGATGGAGTGGGATGGGAAAGGATGGGAAGATGGGAGAGGAGGAGAGGTGGAGGGAAGTGGAGGTGTGAGGGGAAGAGAAGGGATGTGAGTGGTGATGGGGTGGGGTAATGGGAAAGGATGGGAGGGAGGAGGAAGGAGGGAAGTGGAGGGTTGAGGGAAGGAAGGGATGTGAGTGGTGATGGGAAGGATGGACAGATGGGGAGAGGAGGAGGGTGGAGGGAAGTGGAGGTGTTGAGGGAAGGAAGGGATGTGAGTGGTGATGGGAAAGGATGGAAGAGGGGAGGAGGAGAGGTGGAGGGAAGTGGAGGTGTTGAGGGGAAGGGAAGGGATGTGAGTGGTGATGGGAAAGATGGGGAGAGGAGGAGAGGTGGAGGGAAGTGGAGGTGTTGAGGGGAAGGGAAGGGATGTGAGTGGTGATGGGAAAGGATGGGAAAGATGGGGAGAGGAGGAGAGGTGGAGGGAAGTGGAGTGTTGAGGGGAAGGGAAGGGATGTGAGTGGTGATGGGAAAGGATGGGACAGATGGGGAGAGGAGGAGAGGTATATAAAAGAGTGTAATCAGCAAAGGAGTGAGGAACAGGAGGAAGGAAGTGAGTCAATAGTCTTAATAAATAGTGTAAATTGAGGAAATCCTTCTCATACTACTCTCTCTCTCTCTCTTTCTCTCTCTTCCCTTTCTTCTTGTCTTCCCTCATTGCTTCCATCCTAATCTCCCCTTTTTTAAATTTATATCGGAGCCTATAGCGCCTGTAGGCTTATGGAGAATCGTGATGTTGGTCGATCTGGCCCGTTGGTGGCGGAGGCTGGATTTTTATAGTGACATCTGTGGTCTTGGGTGAAGATCGCGATTCTAACACCCTTCCTTCCTTCCTTCCTTCCTTCCTCCTTCCTTCCTTCCTTCCTTCCTACCTCCTCCCTCCTTCCTTCCTTCCTTCCTTCCCTCCTACCTTCCATCTCTCCTTTCCTCCCCTCACTACCTCCATCCTAATCGAACACCCTTCCTTCCTTCCTTCTATCCCTTCTATCCCTTCCATTCTTCCTCCCTCTCCATACCTATCAATCCATCAATCCATCTAAACCTTCCACTTACTTGAACCGGATAATCTTGATGGCCTTGAAGGTGAACCGCCTCTCGCAGTACTCCCGCAGTTCCCCGGCCTCCAGGGACTGTTGTTGAAGGTTCTCCACGGCAGTCTCTATCTTGGCATTGCCCACCATCAGACTGGAGGGCGGCGCCACTCCTGAAGAAGGGGAGGATTAGGGTGTTAGAGGTTAGAGGTTAGGGATTAGAGGTGTTAGATTAGGGTAGAAGTAGTGAAGGAAGGAAGGAAGGAAGGGAAGAGAGGGAGAGAGAGAGGGAGGAAGGAAAGAAGGGAGGATGGATGGATGAAGTGTGTTAGAGTAGGGTAGTGGTAGTGAAGGAAGGAAGGAAGGAAGGAAGGAAGGAAGGGAAGAGAGGGAGAGAGAAGGGAGGAAGGAAAGAAGGGAGGATGGATGGATGCAGTGTGTTAGATTAGGGTGGTGGTAGTGAAGGAAGGAAGGAAGGAAGGAAGGAAAGATCTGAGGTAGGAAGTGTGATAAATTAGGATGCAAGTAATAAGGGAAGGAAGGAAGGAGGGAAGGAAAGGAGGTAGGATGGAAGGGAGAGAAGGGAGGATGGAAGAATGAAGTGTTAGATTAGGGTGGTGGTAGTGAAGGAAGGAAGGAAGGGGTCATATGAAGAAACTTAAGACGACAAGGTGCTGAAAGGCCATCAAGAAGTACAGTTTTCCCTATCAGTGCATTGATATGTGGAATAGCCTGGACAGTGAAATTATAGATGCCAAAAGTATTCATGTTTATAAAGCTAAGATTAACCCATTGAGACAAGGAGACGGGACCCCACCAGTGTTACCCATATCCCGTATATCACTATAGCCTTCCCATTGTATCAAGTCACATGTAGAAATTATCCACCACCCACTCTCTCAATTAGTAGAGCGGTAGTTTTGTCCCCGTCCTTGTGAGGGAGGCATTGTTCGCTCACCATAGGGGGAGAGTAGGAATGTTATATATATGTAATTATAATGGTAATGGGTAGTAATTAAAGTGACTAAAGTGACTTGATAGATTGGAAAGACTAAAGTAGGTAAATACAACTAGATAGATAGATACAATTCTCTCTCTCTCTCTCCCTCTCCTCTTCTAAATCCTTCCCTAACCCCCTCCTCCTCCTCTCCTCTTCCTATCCTACCACTCTCTTCCCCTCTCTCTCCTCTCTTTGCCCTCTCTCTCTCTCCCTTCCCTCCCTCCCTCAGTACCTTCCTTAGTAGGGGTGAGAGCCAATGCTGCTGCCAGGGAACTGTTGCCACCACCACCACCACCACCACCACCTACAGGGCACACACTACCACCCACACCACCACCACTCCACCCTCCACCACACACCCTTCCGCTATCCACACCATTCTCCACCACTGCTGCTTGTGGTGGTGGCGGCGGCGGTGTGACTGTGGTAGTGGTAGTAGTGGCGGTAGTAGTAGTAGTAGTAGTAGTGGTGCTTTCGCTGGTATTCTGTAAAAAAGTGGGGGTGATAATTAGTGTTGGTTGTTAATGGATGTTAATGGATGATGATGGATGATGGATGATGATGGATGATGGATGATGGATGGATGTAAATAGTAGGTTAACCACTTCACCTTCACGCCCAGATCTTTCCTTGGCTATGAAAAATTGTCTGTTGTCGAGCTACTAAATTAAGAAATGTCACTGATATACCAAATGAGTTAGTGGACAAGGATACTAAACAGGTCATAGCTATAAAATATTGCTTATAGTCACTCAAAATCGTCTAATGGTGCCCAAATTACAATGGAAATTACGTTCTGGGCCTCAAGGGGTTAATAGTGAATAGTACAAATGTGGTAGTGATAAAAATGGTTGTTGATAGATGGATGGATGTAAATAAAAGGTAAACAGTATACAGGTTGAAGTTCCCAAACTCGGCATCCCAAGACTCGGCAACACCCAAATATCGGCTATGGTTCCGGATTTTCCAAAACACGGCAGAACACCCAAAACCCGGCGCGTAGTTGCCGGGTCGGCCGCTGGGTGCCACCACACTAGGCCGCTTGGTTTCTCCCGCCGATTTGTTTGTTGTTATTGTTCAGTGGTGTTGTGACTGTAGAGTTGTGTACACTGTTATTTTGTGTACTTCTACAGGTCTGTTATTGGTATTATGGCTCCCAAATGTCCAGGAATTTTGTTCATGTGATTTTCATGCTTTTTTTCCCCTTAATATATCTACGTTCTAAAAGTCGGAAAATTCCATTACTCGGCTCGGCGCTGGTCCCGAGGTTGCCGAGTTTGGGAACTTCAACCTGTAGTGATAAAATTGGTTGTTGATAGATGAATGGATGTAAATAGAAGGTAAACAGTATAGTACAAAAGTGGTAGTAATAAACAGTATTGGTGATTGATAGATTAATATAAATAGTTAGCTAGTAGTAAAAAAGTGGTAGAGAGATAAATGGTTATTGATAGATGAATGGATAGGAAGAAATAGGAAGAATATTAGGAAGAAATTAATATAGGAAGAAATTAAGAGAAAGGATGATGGATATGAGAAGAGGCAGAAGAAACAGTAAGAAGTTGTTGATCAGTATAAAGAGGAGACACAGAGACAGGATGATACATGACAAGGTTAAGGAAACAGAAAGGAGTTGATGGAGAATAAAGAAAGAATGATTAATATTAACCCTTCTTTTCCCTCATCCTGTTATTGTCATGCTATTAATAACTTTTTCCCCTCACATCAACCCCTATTTCCCTCAGCCAGCCTTTTCCCCTTCACATTTCATATTTCCCCTTCACATTCCTTATTACCCCTTCACATTTCTTATTTCCCCTTCACATTTCTGATTTCCTCCTTATTTCCCCTTCACATTTCTTATTTCCTTCTTATTACCCCTTCACATTTCTTATTTCCTTCTTATTACCCCTTCACATTTCTTATTTCCCCTTCACATTTCTTATTTCCTCCTTATTACCCCTTCACATTTCTTATTTCCTTCTTATTTCCCCTTCACATTTCTTATTTCCCCTTCACATTTCTTACTTCCTTCTTATTTCCCCTTCACATTTTTCCATTAGCCATCTTTTTCTCTTCACATTTCTGATTTCCTTCAAATTTCACCATCCTATTTATCACATTTCCCCCCTCCGCCACGCACCTTCTCCGCCATGGTTCCGTTCTCCAGGGGCGCGTTCTCCTTGTCCTCCTCCCTGCCCGCCGTCTCCGTGTCCAGGGCCTTCAGGTACTGCAGGCACGGGATGGCGCTCAGCGGGATGTCGTGTTTCTGCAAGGGCGACGGGACAAGCCAAGATTAAAGTGGTGTTAGGGGGTGAGGGGGATTTTTCATGTGGTTTGGTTTGGAGCTTTGTTTTTAGATTGGTATTTTGAGGTAGGGTGCGGGGTTTTTTTTTTTTTTTTTTTTTTTTTTTTTGTGGTATTATATATTATATATATTTTGTTTTCTGTGGGTGGTTTTTTTTTTTTTTTTTTTTTTTTTTTGTGGTTTTTTTTGTGTGGGTGTTTTTTGTGTGTGGGTGTGTTTTTTTGTGTGTGGGTGATTTTTTTGTGTGGGTGGTTTTTTTTTGTGTGTGGGTGTTTTTTTTTGTGTGTGTGTGGTTTTTTTGTGTGTGTGTGGTTTGTGTGTGTGTGTGGTTTGTGTGTGTGTGTTTTTGTGTGTGTTTTTTTGTGTGTGTGGTGGTTTTTTTGTGTTGGTTGTTTTTTGTGTTGGTGTGTTTGTGTGTGTGTGTGTGTGTGTGTGTGTGTGTGTGTGTGTGTGTGTGGGCCACCTACCCTGACGTGGCCTGGCCGAGGAAGTAGGGCTTGGCCATGGTGCACACTTGGACTGCTTGTGTAGGAAGACGGCATGCCACTGTTGTGGTGACCTGCACCACCTCGGCAGCACCTCAAGTGATTGCTGCCTTGTCTGGCCGGGGTGAGGGGTGAAGGGTGAAGGGTGGAAGGGTGAAGGGGGGAGGGGTGTGAAGGGTGAAGGGGGGAGGGGTGAAGGGGTGAAGGGAAGGGTGTGGGGTGAAGGGAAGGGAAGGGAGTTGGGAGGGATAGGGTAAAAGTTAGGTTAGATAGTAAGTGAGAGGTGAAGGGTAAGGAAGGAAGGGTAGGGAAGGGAAGGGTAGGTAGGAAGGGAAGGAAGTAGGAGTAAGGGAAGGGAAGGATTGTAGGGAAGGGAGGGAGGAAGGGAGGAAGGAGAAGAGGAAGGGTGGATGGGTAAGGGAAAGGTAAGGGAAGGGAAGGGAAGGGAAGGGAAGGGAAGGGAAGGGAAGGGAAGGGGGAAGGGGGGAAGGGAAGGGAAGGGAAGGGAAGGGAAGGGAAGGGTAGGGAAGGGGAAGGGTGTAGTGGAGATAGGAAGGGGTGAGGGAACAGGGTTGAAGGGAAAGTAGGATATGAGGGGAAAGGAAGGGAAGGGAAGGGGAGAAAAGACTTTAAAATATGTATGAATATGTATCTTCAATGATAATATGACCACTCTCTCTCTCTCTCTCTCTCTCCTCTCTCTCTCTCTCTCCTCTCTCTCTCACACACACACACACACACACACACACACACACATCTACATTGCCTAGTACAGTACTTCCATTCCTTCTCTCTCTTCAATTCTTTCTCTCTCTCTCTCTCTTCCATTCTTTCTCGCTCTCTCTTCCATTCCTTCTCTCTCTCTCTCTCTTCCATTCTTTCTCTCTCTCTCTCTTCCATTCTTTCTTCTCTCTCTTCAATTCTTTCTCTCTCTCTCTCTTCCATTCTTTCTCGCTCTCTCTCTTCCATTCCTTCTCTCTCTTCAATTCTTTCTCTCTCTCTCTCCATTCCTTCTCTCTCAATCATTATCACTCTTCCACCACCTCTCTCTCTCTCTCTCTCAATCATTCTCTTCACTCCTCCTCCTCCTCCTCCCCTTCCTCCTCCTCTTCCTCACCCACAAGCACAATCTTCTGCCTCTCATCATAGGGCGCCTCCTCCCCCTCCCCCGCCATGGCCTCCCTCCGCCTCTTCCTCGGGCCCTTCATCTCCTCCGGCAGCCCCTCCTCCAGCAGGGCGTCGATCTCCTCCTCGGGAACCTCGGAGTCATAGTCCTCCTCGGATCTTGGCCTTCTGATGTGAGAGAGAGAGAGAGAGAGAGAGAGAGAGAGAGAGAGAGAGAGAGAGAGAGAGAGAGAGAGAGAGAGAGAGAGAGAGAGAGAGAGAGGAGGAGAAGAGAGAGAGAGATGAGAGAAGGAATGAGAGAGAGGAAGAGAGAGAGAGAGAGAGAGAGAGAGAGAGAGAGAGAGAGAGAGAGAGAGAGAGAGAGAGAGAGAGAGAGAGAGAGAGAGAGAGAGAGAGAGAGAGAGAGAGAGAGAGAGAGAGAGAGAGAGAGAGAGAGAGAGAGAGAGAGAGAATGAAAAAAATTGGTATCAAATAGACTGTTGGTTGAGGCCTTGTTATCGTTAGTGTTATATATTACAACTATCTGCTTGCTATATTTTTTTCTGTTTTGGTTATGTATAATATATTTGTTTTGATGTAGTATTTGCCGTTAATTCCTTCCTTAACCCCTTCACGCCCAGATCTTTCCTTGGCTATAAAAAATGGTCTGTTGTCGAGCCATAAAATTACGAAAAGTCACTGAATATACCAAATTAGTTAGTGGACAAGGCTACTAAACAGGTCATAGCTATAAAACATTGCGTATAGTCACTCAAAATCGTCTAATGGTACCCAAATTACAATGGAAATTACGTTCTGGGTCTCAAGGGGCTAAAGGGGCTGACAACCAGCGGGCTATTATTACTTTTTTCTTTTTTTCTTTCTTGGTTAATCCTTTTTGTTGGGAGAAAAAAACTTACACACACACACACACACATACACACACACACCACTCACCATCACCACTCACTTGGGTCAACATTCTCATCACTAACCACCACTCATCACTAACCCTGACCACTCATCATCACTACTCACCTGGATCATCATTGTCATCATTAGCCACCACCACTCACCAGCGTCGTCATTGTCATCGCCTTCGTGCACCTCGTCCAGTAGTTGGAAGCCCTCGTAGCCCGCGTCAGCCAGCGCCTCGTTGCCCCCCGACGCCCTGCCCAGCCCCCCGACACCGCTGCCTGGGGGGAGAAGGAGGGAGGGAGAGAGGAAAGGGGGGAGAGGGAGGGAGGGAGAAGCCATTTGAATATAAAGGGAAGAGAGGAACCATGAGAATAAAAGGGGGAGAGAGGAACCATGAGAATAGAAGGGGGAGAGAGGAACCATTTGAATAGAAGGGGAGAGAGGAACCATGAGAATATAAGGGGGAGAGAGGAACATGAGAATAGAAGGGGGAGAGAGGAACCATGAGAATAGAAGGGGGAGAGAGGAACCATGAGAATAAAAGGGGAAGAGAGGAACCATGGAGAATAGAAGGGGGAGAGAGGAAACCATGAGAATAGAAAGAGGGAGAGAGGACATGAGATAGAAGGGGGAGAGAGGAAACCCCATGAGAAAAAGAAGGGGAGAGAGAAACCATGAGAATAAGAAGGGGGAGAGAGGAAACCATGAGAAATAGAAGGGTGGAGGAGAGGAAAAACATGAGAATTAAAAGGGAAGAGAGGAACCATGAGAATAGAAGGGTGAGAGGAACCATGAGAATAAAAGGGGGAGAGAGGAACCATGAATGACATGGAGAGAGAGGAACCATGAGAAATAAAAAGGGGAGAGTAGGAACATGAGGGAAATAGAAGGGGGAGAGAGGAAACCATGAGAATAGAAGGGGGAGAGAGGAACCAATGAGAATAGAAGGGGGAGAGGAGGAACCATGAGAAAGAAGGGGGAGAGAGGAACCATGAGAATAGAAGGGGAGAGAGGAACCATGAGAAATAGAAAGGGAAGAGAGGACACCATGAGAAAGAAGGGGGAGAGACGGAACCATGGAATAGAAAGGGGAAGAGGAACCATGAGAATAGAAGGGGGAAGAGGAACATGAGCAAAGACAGGGTAGAGAGGACCATGAGAATAGAAGGGGAGAGAGGTAACCATGAGAATAGAAGGGGAGAGAGGACCCATGAGAATAGAAGGAGGAGAGAGGACATGAGAATAAAAGGGGGAGAGAGGAACCATGAGAATAAAAGGGGGAGAGAGGAACCATGAGAATAGAAGGGGGAGAGAGGAACCATGAGAATAGAAGGGGAGAGAGGAACCATGAGAATAGAAGGGGGAGAGAGGAACCATGAGAATAGAAGGGGGAGAGAGGAACCATGAGAATAGAAGGGGGAGAGAGGAACCATGAGAATAGAAGGGGGAGAGAGGAACCATGAGAATAAAAGGGGGAGAAAAAGCATGACAATGGAAAAAAACGTAAGAAATGTGTACTATTACTGATGATTTGATGATTAATCTAGCAATGCCTATCATATTTTTCTGTCTTGTAGTAAGTTTTGTCCAATTTGTGGTTCTAAGGAATATCTGGAAGTATCATGTCATTGTGAATTAGCTGAAATAGGGACTTTTAATGATTGTAACTGAAAACTGACTCTAGATTCGTGTTCAGCATGCCCGATAACTGTTAGGAACAAATTTTCAAGCAAATCTATTTCTCAAAAAATATTGCACATTTTGCAAGGGATTTTGCCTTGATTTTTTTTTTTTTTTTTAATCAGAATTTTTTTTATATAATCTGTGCTGTTTTGGCATGCTTGAGTGACTTATTATTGTGTGGAGGGGCTAGAGGTAACCATCGGATAATTCAGACCTTCGGCTAATTTACTTCAAACTACTTCAAAACTACTTCAACATTAAAGTTAAAATGTTCATGGCTTGTTTTTATTTTCATTTGATCATCTTTATTGTCATTCTTATTACTATTTTGTAGGTACTAAAAAAAAATAGTAAACACACAGAAAAGAAACCTTTTTTAGTAGGTGTGAATAATATGTTCATTGCTTGAATATTTCTTCATTTTATCAAATTTATTTAGTATGCACTTTTGTGATGGGGAAAAAAAAAAAAAAAGAAAAAAAAAAAAAAAAAAAAAAAGAAGTAAATAAATAAATAAATAAATAAATTAAAAAAACTCGAAAATAAAGTAAACACACACACACACACACACAAACCTGTGGCCCAATCCCAGTGAGTGTCTCCCAGCTGCCTGTCTTCCTCCCCTCCTCTCTCTTCCTCCTCCTCCTCCGCTGCCTCCAGGCGGGGAACCTTCCTGGCCGGCCCTTCCCCTCCACCACCACCACCACTGCCACCACCACCACCACCACTACCACCTCCTCCTCCTCCTCCCTCCGTGCACATCATCTTCCCTCCGTCCGGGCAATCTGGTGAGGAAAAGACACTATGGAGAGAAAAGATGGGAGGTGTGTGCTACTTTTACACACACACTTTGCACACACACACACACACGGTGTGTACGGGTACTCCGTAGTGTAGTGGTTAGCATGCTCGGTTCACAACCGAGAAGTCCCGGGTTCGATCCCCGGGCGGAGCGGAAACATATGGGCTGTTTCCTTAAAACCCGAGCCCCTGTCCACCCAGCAGTGAATACCCGGGTACCGGGTGTCAGCCGGGGGTTTGTGACCCCCCTCCCAGGGTGGTGGCTTCGGCCTACACTAAGCACTAAGGATGAATGATAAAAATGTTGATATGGAGACGGGGCCATACGAGCGTTGCTCAGGCCCTGTAAAATACAACTAGATGAATACACACACATTGAACGGTACTCTGTAGTGCAGTGGTTAGCACGCTCGCTTCACAACCGAAAAGTCCCGGGTTCGATCCCCGGGCGGAACGGAGAGAGACGGGCGGTCTTCTTAAATCCCGAGCCCCTGTCCACCCAGCAGTGAATGGGTACCGGGTGTTAGCCGGGGGTTTGTGACCCGCCTTCCGGAGTGGTGGCTTCCCCCAACACTAAGCACTATGGATGAATGATAAAATGTAGACCTGGAACCTGGGAGTGCCAGGTCGCCGTCCACCACTGGCCAAGGAAGACATGGAGGCAGTGTGCTGAAGAGGAACTGGCAGCATTGAAGAGGTTGAGGCAATGGATAGAGATAGTTGGAAACGTATCATCGACCATCTAACCTCGTAAGACATGATGGGAAAATCTGATGTTAAACAGAAAGATGATGAAGATGATGGTCAGTGATGAGGGGGTGTGTGAGGGAGAGAGAGGGAGATGCATGGCGCAGAGCTGGGCACTAAATACATGAATGTATTTAAATACTAAATACTAAATACATGGGAGAAATGTATTTAAATACTAAATACTAAATACATCAATTGTATTTAAATACATTTGTAAATACATTTTAAATACACACAAATTTTAACATGTCCGAAAAAAATGGATTTCCTTAGTTTGAGTTTCCTTGAAATGTCCTTCCAGGCCAAATTTCCTTAAAAAAAGAAATTCCTTGAGTGGAAACCCGGTTCACTGTAACATCAGGGCCAGATAGGGGGCGGGTTTATGGCCAAATTAACTGATTAAAAAGTATTTACATTTTTTTATTACGAGTATTTAAATACAATGTAATTTAATATAAATATAAATACGTATTTAAATAATAACTTAATTAATACTAAACATATTTTAAAAACATTTCAAATACCAAATGTATTCAAAAAATCTATTTGAAACTGGCCAGTCGTAGAGAGAGATGGAGATGGAGGTGAGGATAGATGGGTGAGATATGGGTGAGATTTGGTGGATTATGGGTAATTATGGAAAGTTAAACGAACAGAAGGTAATGAGGGTGATTATCTTGCATGGTGAGACTGTTCACCACAAATACAGAGAAAAGAGAAGAGTGCATGGGAGACAAGGAAACTGTGAGTAAATAGGGCAGGGAGGCAGGGAGGCATAGGGAGGCAGGGGCAGGGGCAAGGGAGGAGGGCAGGAGTAGGGACAGAGGAAGCACCATAGCTTTGGCAGGGAGGCAGGACGAACATTAGAGGCTGGGATGGAGGTAGTCATAGGGATGGTCAGTGAGCAGGTCTATCCATAAGAGGAGGTTGATCATTTTTAGGTAGGCAGGGGGCAGGGAAGATAGGGTTAGGTTAGGAAGGTCAGGGAAGTATAGTAGGTAAGGTCAATTAGTAATTTGGTGACGTAAATATTTGTTTGATGTTGTTGATGTGTTAAAAGTTCTGGTAGTCATTTTTTTTTTTTGTTGCAATTCTTGTATCTTTACTTTTTAAAGAAAAAGAAAAAGAAAAAAAAAAAAAGAAAGTTAGGTTGGAGTTAGGTTAGAGTATTATATATAAGTAATTAAGTAAAGATAAGTAGAATAGGTTGTAGGAAGGAGTTGTCATTGGTAAAGTAGGTAAGGTTGTTTCAATGTTTTCTTTTCCTGAGATTTTTGTATTCCCGTAAAAAAAACAAAAAACAAAAATAAATGGATTTGTCAAACGGTTAGCAGATTAATTCAAAACACATAAAAACTCACCAAAAAAAAAAAGTTTCGTCCCCCGCAGGAAGTTCGGCGTTCATCTGGAAATGTACCGGAGACAGTCATGCTTCTCAATGCTTACTGTTGCGCCGTGAGACTGTTGCCTGTATTCGTAGTCACATACCGTCATTGTACGTGGTCATTGTTCACTTTTTGTCCTGTCCTAATTATATCAATATGTTATGCCAGCGCTGTTGTCATTGCAATAGGAGTACTGTAGGATTGCTCTAGTACTTTCCATGGCAGCTACAAGATCAAGTGAATAATTTTGACTGAGTAGAAATGGAACAAAATCATAGCAATTACCACGAGCAATCATGGTATGTGACTACGAATACGAGCATGTGTCCCGATGCCTCCCCTTATTACTACTCCCAGTACAGGTTGAAGTTCCCAAACTCGGCATCCCAAGACTCGGCAACACCCAAAACTCGGCTATGGTTCCGGATTTTCCAAAACACGGCAGAACACCCAAAACCCGGCGCGTAGTTGCCGGGTCGGCCGCTAGGTGCCACCACACTAGGCCGCTTGGTTTCTCCCGCCGATTTGTTTGTTGTTATTGTTCAGTGGTGTTGTGACTGTAGAGTTGTGTACACTGTTATTTTGTGTACTTCTACAGGTCTGTTATTGGTATTATGTCTCCCAAACGTCCCGGAATTTTGTTCATGTGATATTCATGCTTTTTTCCCCTTAATATATCTACGTTCTAAAAGTCGGAAAATTCCATTACTCGGCTCGGCGCTGGTCCCGAGGTTGCCGAGTTTGGGAACTTCAACCTGTACTAACATTACGGCTATTGTTATCATCACTTTCTTACTTGAAGTTATTAAGTCTGTCAATGTATATCAATAATAGTCCACCTTAGCCCACGAGAGACACGAAATTATCATGGCACGAGGTCCATAAAAGAGCTTCGGCTTAACCCCTTGAGGCCCAGAACGTCATTTCCATGGTCATTTGGGTACCATTAGACAGTTTTCAGTGACACTAAGCAATGTTTTATAGCTATGACCTGTTTAGTATCCTTGTCCACTAACTCATGTGGTATATTCAGTGACTTTTCGTAATTTTATAGCTAACAACAGACGATTTTATATAGCAAAGGAAAGATCTGGGCGTGAAGGGGTTAATGGACTGTGGCTTATATGACTGTAGGATTGATTATGAACACTATTAATCAAAGCTGAATAAACTATCAAGTATCAAGTATAAGTATCACCTCAGTGTGTGCGGCGGCGGCGGCGGGCAAAGGGCGGCCACTAGTCAGTTGGTGCGCTGCATCACGGAGGTGTGGACATCACGGCTCTGGCTGGAGGGACGAGGGTTAGGATAGGGCAAGGGAGGGAAGGGTGCAGCAAATATTGGCTACACATAGACGCTTAGTTAAAAAATAGCTCGTTTTTTCTTAATTCACCATACTTTTTTTTTTTTTTAATTAAATCACCATCAAAACAAATAAATTTCTTTATAAACTATCAAAATGTTCTGAAATCATCATAAAAAAATTTCTTCCTAAATCACCATAAAAAAGTAAATTTCTTCCTAAATCACCATAAAAAAGTAAATTTCTCCCTAAATCACCATAAAAAAAGTAAATTTCTTCCTAAATCCCCATAAAAAAAGTAAATTTCTTCCTAAATCCCCATAAAAAAAGTAAATTTCTTCCTAAATCCCCATAAAACAAGTAAATTTCTTCCTAAATCACCATAAAAAAGTAAATTTCTTCCTAAATCACCATAAAAAAAAGTAAATTTCTTCTTAAATCACCATCAAAAAAAGTAAATTTCTTCTTAAATCACCATAAAAAAGTAAATTTCTTCCTAAATCACCATAAAAAAGTAAATTTCTTCTTAAATCACCATAAAAAAGTAAATTTCTTCCTAAATCAAAAAAAAAGTAAATTTCTTCCCAAATCCCCTTTCAAAAAAAGTAAATTTCTTCCTAAACCCCATAAAAAAAAAAACTTTCTTTATAAATCCCCATAAAAAGTAAATTTCTTCCTAAATCACCATAAAAAAGTAAATTTCTTCCTAAATCACCATAAAGAAGTAAATTTCTTCCTAAATCACCATAAAAAAGTAAATTTCTTCCTAAATCACCATAAAAAAGTATTTTTTTTCTTAAATTAACATAAAAAAGTAGATTTCTTCTTAAATCACCACAAAAAAAGTAAATTTCTTCTTAAATCACCCTAAAAAAAGTAAATTTCTTCTTAAATCACCATAAAATAGTAAATTTCTTCTTAAATCACCATAAAAAAGTAAATATCTTCCTAAATCACCCAAAAAAAAGTAAATTTCTTCCTAAATCACCACAAAAAAAGTAAATTTCTTCCAAAATCACCCTAAAAAAAGTAAATTTCTTCCTAAATCACCCTAAAAAAAGTAAATTTCTTCTTAAATCACCAAAAAAAGTAAATTTCTTCTTAAATCACCATAAAAAAGTAAATTTCTTCCTAAATCACCATAAAAAAAGTAAATTTCTTCTTAAATCACCATAAAAAAGTAAATTTCTTCCTAAATCACCATAAAAAAAGTAAATTTCTTCCTAAATCACCACAAAAAAGTAAATTTCTTCCTAAATCACCATAAAAAAGTAAATTTCTTCTTAAATCACCATAAAAAAGTAAATTTCTTCTTAAATCACCAACAAAAAAGTAAATTTCTTCTTAAATCACCATAAAAAAAGTAAATTCTAAACACCATAAAAAAAAGTATTTCTCTAAATCACCGTAAAAAAGTAAATTTCTTCTTAAATCACCATAAAAAAGTAAATTTCTTCTTAAATCACCATAAAAAAATTAATTTCTTCTTAAATCAACATAAAAAAGTAAATTTCTTCTTAAATCAACATAAAAAAAGTAAATTTCTTCTTAAATCAACATAAAAAAAGTAAATTTCTTCTTAAATCACAAAAAAAGTAAATTTCTTCTTAAATCACATAAAAAAAAGTAAATTTCTTCTTAAATCACCATAAAAAAAAGTACATTTCTTCCTAAATCACCATAAAAAAAAGTAAATTTCTTCTTAAATCACCATAAAAAAAAGTAAATTTCTTCTAAATCACCATAAAAAAAAGTACATTTCTTCCTAAATCACCAAAAAAAGTAAATTTCTTCTTAAATCACCATAAAAAAAGTAAATTTCTTCTTAAATCACCAAAAAAAAAAAGTAAATTTCTTCTTAAATCACCATAAAAAAAAAAATATTTCTTCCTAAATCACCATAAAAAAAAGAAAATTTCTTCTTAAATCACCATAAAAAAAAATTCTTCCTAAGTCACCATAAAAAAAGTAAATTTCTTCTTAAATCACCACAAAAAAGCAGACCCTTCTCGCAACACTACACCAACACACAACAGGTCAAGGGGGTACAATGAAGTGTTCTCGGATGCGCGGCTCTGTATCCGTCCTCAACACAAGGTTACACTACCTCACAGTTCACAGTTGTATCTCCTCTCAGGCACATGCACATTACCACACCTCCTACCACCCTCATACTATAGTCTCCGCACGATAAGTGCCAAAAATTGGGTCCCTTCACTCTCCCCTTCCGAACGCACGGGATTGGCGAGGTGTTGGGTGTTGGGTGAGAATGCCATATTCCAAGTTCCACCCTAAAGCCCCAACACCCAACACCTCAGCCAATCCCGTGCATTCGGACAAGGGGAGTGAGGGGCCCCATTTTCGCCAACTTAACGTGTGGCACCTATAGTAGCCCTTACAGCTCCCTATAGTCAAGGCAAAAATTCCATGCTGTCTTAAGGTCTCATGCTTAAAATGATGCCTATGTTTACCTGATAATAGGGTTAGCTATGATAAAATACAACAGAAATTAAGAAGAAGCGTAGTATTCCCTTCTCCTGGCATCAAATATCAGTCAGTAAGCAGCAAGGGGTCAGGATTTTTTGCCTCGTTAAAGAAAATAGACTATAGTGGGTTCATGTACTCGGCAGGGACAACAGTGGTGGTAGAACGTGCCTCGGTCTTCACTGAGGTAACACTCTCTTCTTTTGTTAAAGCCTGCGTTCATTCCTGGCATTTGTGTTTTTTTTCAGACACAAACACATCAACAAACACACACACACCCACCCATCCACACCCACACAGATCCCCCACTGGAGTACCCGGGTGTGGCTCTTCTGGGGTGACGGATGAGCGGGTGGAATTCTGGTTTGCAACTCTAGTGTAATCTTTTGTGTTGAGACGCTGATATTAATCCCTTCACGCCCAGATCTTTCCTTTGCTATAAGAAATTGTATGTTGTCGAGCCATAAAATTAAGAAAAGTCCCTTAATATACCAAATTAGCTACTCGACAAGGATACTAAACAGGTCATATCTATAAAATGTTGCTTATAGTCACTAAAAATTGTCTAATGGTACCCACATTACAATGGAAATTACGTTCTGGGCCTCAAGGGGTTAAACAATAGCCAATGTCGGTAACAAAAATCTAAGCAATGATGCAAAGAAATTGACACATACAGACATTAAGAAATTGACATAAATAAGCAAAAGAAATTGACACATGGATAACAAAATACTGCCCAGCTTATTACCAGATGACACAGAGTTAAGAGTCCACTTGTACACCCCATCACACAGCAAAATGTACATCCCTTGTCTTTCTTTGACCAGATATCCAAGTGCGTACAATGGGAAAATCTGACGTTAAACAGCAAGATGACGATGATGATGACTGAACCCAAACACAAAATGCAGTGACCACATCAAAATATCTTCAGTCAGGCCTCAAAAAACGCCTCATATTTACAAAGTACATAATAAATGGTACACTACAATCATGTGAGACAATCATTTTCTAAAGCAGAGTAATATCAAACAGGAGAGGCACACAGTAAACCCTCGATAAACCGAAAGCCGTGCTGCCTTCGAACAAGCCTCTGATATACTGAACTCTATAGCCAATTTTTATTATGGTCAAAAGGCAGTAAGGAAGCCACGCCCCCTGCCTCCCCTTCTATTCTACGGGGCAGCTGATTGGTGCACTCCTCATATCATCACTACCAATCACAATATCTTCACTACTTAACAGCGGCGTGACCACTGGACAGAGCAATCTTCACTACAAAGGGATTTTTGATTTTGTCACCCTCTGTAGTGAAGATTGCTCTGTCCAGGGGTCACGCGCTGTTAAGTAGTGAAGATATTGTGATTGGTAGTGATGATACGAGGAATGCACCAATCAGCTGCCCCGTAGAAAAGAGGGGGAGGCAGGGGGCGTGGCTTCCTTACTGCATTTTGACCATAATAAAATAAATAGACGCCAGCATATGAGGCGATTGGTGAGCCGACCGAACATGTTGGCCGGCCCGTCCGTCTCTCATTGTGTATGGACTACCTTGTACTAGTAGGTGTACTAGTAAGACTACTAAAGATACCTTGTACAAAATTATACTTTACTCTACAGTACTGTGCATAAAATTCACTTTGTTTGAACACGTATGACTGAACGACGCCCCTCATAAACCAAACACTGATCGTTTTATGAGGCGGACAACCGATCATCCTATAAACCAGAAGTATTGGATATTGCGATCAACCCCCCCCCCCCCATTGGTTCGGTTTATCCAGGGTTTACTGTACATGAAACCAACACATGAATCGCACAGAAAATAAACAAAAGCCAGATGCTAAATCTCTTCAGTCTTCTGGGAAAATGACATTAAGCTTAACATTTCATAATACCCACAAAACACTCACACACAGAATGGCAGAGAGAGAGAGAGAGAGAGAGAGAGAGAGAGAGAGAGAGAGAGAGAGAGAGAGAGAGAGAGAGAGAGAGAGAGAGAGAGAGAGAGAGAGAGAGAGAGAGAGAGAGAGAGAGAGAGAGAGAGAGAGAGAGAGAGAGAGAGAGAGAGAGAGAGAGCGAGAGCGAGAGCGAGAGAGAGAGAGAGAGAGAGCGAGCAGCGAAAAAAAAACTTTATTCCACATTATCTAGATCAGTATTTCCCAACCTGGGGGGAAATTTCAGGATTCTATGGGGGAAATGTATCCTGAGGGACATCTAAATTACTAACATTGACTCGACAGAAAGAAAAAAAAAATTCTTAGGATGCGGCTATTGACTTTTCTTGCAGTGACTCTTCAATAGATGTAGAGAGTAATGTCTTTATACTAGTGTTATTAAGCAAGTACATTTTGTGTTTTGGCTACTTTTTCTCACGTGAAGGGGAAATCTGGATGGTTGAACTGGTTGAAGGGGGAAACAACAGAACAAAGGTTGGGAGCCACTGATCTAGATGGACAGATGGGTAGAAACAGACAGAACAACAGACAGAACAACAGACAGACAGACGCTGTACCACCTCGACAAAAGGCCACAACCTTCCATGACTCAGTTGCGCCAGGTCTGGGGCGATAAAAAGCAGCCTGTCTGAACCCTCTCGTCGAGCCCCCACGGTGACTTATTTTTGACAGGTCTGGGCAAACTATAGTCAATTTTATTTAACGAGGCAAAAATTCCAGTCTACCTTAAGGTCTCGTGCTTAATTATGCCTATGTATACCTGATAATAGGGTTAACTATGATAAAATACAACTGAAATTAAGAAGAACCGTAGTATTCCCTTCTCCTGGCATCAAATATCAGTCGGTAAGCAGGAAGGGGTCAGGATTTTTTGCCTCGTTAAAAAAAACTGAGTATATGGCGGGACGAATGCCGCATGTGTCTCCTGGTCCTGGTGACTTGACGAAGCAGATGCATTGGCAATAGTTCTGGTAAAGAGGCGTGACTCAATAAGATCACTCGCTCCTCAATAGTGCTGTTGCAATGCATGGGGCGGGGCAGGGCAGGGCAGGGCAGGGCAGGGCAGGTGGGTGAGGCCTCCATGGGCACCACACTTCTGAAGGAGGGGTGAGGGTGGTGGCTCTTGTATTCCCCCTGTTGCTGTTGTCCTCTGAAACGCTGCCTCCCTACTAGTATACTTAGGGAAACTGCTCTTGAAAAGCAACACAGGATGAAGTAACGTACAGGGAGGTCCCGTTATACCAGCATTCGGTATACGAGAATCCGATGATACGAGATGTGTAAATTAGGGTCTATTTTCAATATACGAGATCGAAAATCCAATGCTACGACATTCAAACTGGGGTGAGTAAAATTACCAAGTTATTTACTGAAGTAAATTACAAGTTATTTACTAAATTATAAAGTCATTTACTGACTATATGATTTTACCTAAGGTTGTACGATAATCAATCTGCATATATGATAATTCTGGTGGCTCGGTACGACAATGTGGCCTACAAAAATTCACATCCTGGACGATGTACAATGATTCAGATGCGCAGAGACGAGTCTGTGGGCAGTGGAAGAGTTCTGCACACCCCTCCCTTGTCCCTTACCTACCCTACCCTCTGGAGTCTATTGTATCACGCGGCAGCACCGAGGTTCTTTCCTCTTCCCCAATTTGAGCTCCCTTCACACATTCCATAATCGAGCCACGATAGCGCCACCAATATGATTATTGACGCTATCGTGAAATTCGTCCACGATAAACGCAGACCACGATAGCCTCACAACAATGTCACGCTGCCTGTACGTATGTGTCATGACGGTCGTAAGATGGTCACGATGGAGTCATGATAGCTGTAAGACTACGTTACGAATGGAAAATCAACGGTCATTTTGTCGTCACGATAGTTACGATAACCACGACAGTGCCATGACGGTGCCATGAACGTATCACGATAGCGTCAAGAGCCATGCCTCATGCAACATGCCTCACACGTGGGTGTGTGTTGCCATGGTGATGGGGAAGGAAGGGGCCGGGGCTAGAGATGAAGGTGGGAGAAACAGGGTTGTGTTGGTGATGGAGAAGGGGGGAAACGGGGGAGGGGGGTTGTAATAAAGAAGGGGGTGATGGTGTTGGTGGGGAAACGGGGGGGGGGGATGGAGAAGGCGTTGTTGGGGGTGTGAGTGGTTAAAACCAGGGTGGATCCACCACCCACCCCCTACTCTCTACCCCCTGCCCCTATCACCACGTGGTCATGGGAGTAGGGGGAGGGTGGCATCACCACGTGGTGGAGGGAGTAGGGGGAAGGGAGTCGGGGATGGGTGGAGGTGAATGAGAAAGGGGGTGCAAAAAAGGGGGGGAGGTAGGATTGAAGGCGTGGGTAACAGTTTCTTATCGTCATGATAAACATAAGACGATCACGGTAGTGTCACGAAGCTGCTACATAGATAACGATAGCGTCACAATACTTACGATAGCGCTGCGTTGGGTACAAAAATCGGGGAGCTTCCCGATTTTTTAGTGCACGCACTAACTTTTTTGTGGCCTCGGCCGAGCACGTCACGATTGGTCACGATGGACCCATAACCAGGACCATGACGGCGCTGCGCATTGCAATGTTGGCGCGTTCGTGGTTCCATTATGGAATGTGTGAAGGGGGCTCAAGTGATCAAGGGGAGGAGGAAGAACTCTAACCCAGTCATCCCTGCAAACGCAGTCACCCCTGTTTTCTCTAGAGCCTCGGAGAGAGAAACAGGAACTCTCAGCTGGCTACGTGCCAGCTGCCTGTCTCCCCACACAACATTACCACTTGTGAGTGTTATGCATGTTTTATGTTTAATTAATGTGCAGGTATGTTATTTTGTGTGCTATTTTCTCTTTCAGAATGCTTTTTCTACAGAATAGGTAGTACAGTGTGGGTAATACAGACGCTGTGTGTTTGTTGTGTTTGCTACAGTTTATTTTAGCTTGAAAAACATGTCTTTTTTTTCCTTTCTTTTATTTTAATTGATGGTCCTGGAACCAAACCTATATTTTACCATTAGTTATGTGTTTCGTTATACCAGATTTTGCTTTACGAGTATGCCAGGTGGAACCTAACTGCTCGTATCTTCGGGACCTCCCTGTATAGCTATTCCGTGTATGTTAGTACACATACTGTAGTTGTACAAAGGAAAACAAAAGTTACATTTTTGGCACTCAAAAAATGTTGGCACTCATACGTTTTTGCACTGAAATTTTTTTGCCACTGAAAATTTGTTGGCACTCAAAAAAATGGCACTCAATTTTTTTGGCACTCAAATTTTTTTGCCACAGAAAATTTGTTGGCACTCAATCCACTCCACTCCAACATTTTGCACTCCAAAAAAAAATTGGCACGGAAATTTTTTGGGCACACGAAGTTTTTGGCACTTTAACATTTTTTAGCACTCAAACATTTCTGGCACTCAACATATTTTGGCATTTTATAGCTAGCGAGAGAGGGAGGAGTGACAGCCTGGGGGTACAGGCACGTTTTTTTGGCACTCAATTTTTTTTGGCACTCAAAATTTGTTTACACTCAAAAAAATTTGCCACTCAAAAATGTTTGGCACTCAAAAAAAAATATATTGGACAATTCAAAATTGGACAAAAAAAATTCAATATTGGACACAAACATTTTTCACTTGTCCCAGAACACTAAAAATGCAGTTTGACATGGGTAACGTAACCTTACATAACAGGGGGCCGCGCCCCCCTCAGACACGCCCCCCGCCCGCTCATTCATAACCTAACCTCGACATTGGTTAACTGGCCAACCTAACCTAACCACATAACCTAACCTAACTGTTGAGGCTATTGCTGGTATTTAATACCGGAATGCAGAAACACGGTAAAAGTTTGGCACTGGTGGAGCACAGTGTTCCCGTGATCTTGATCTTGATATGATCCCTTCACATCACAGCTGAGTTGCCACTTATTAGTTTTTTTAAGCAGAAGCGGTGCAGTGTTACCACGCCGGGTGAGTAGTCTCTCTCTCTCTCTCTCTCTCTCTCTCTCTCTCTCTCTCTCTCTCTCTCTCTCCTTCCTTTCCTTTCTCTCTCCTTGAGAGAAATGAGAGAGAGAGAGAGAGAGAGAGAGAGAGAGAGAGAGAGAGAGAGAGAGAGAGAGAGAGAAGAGAGAGAGAGAGAGAGAGAGAGAGAGAGAGAGAGAGGATGTTGTGTGCAGCCTCGCACACTAGGAGGCTGGACAGCATCCAGCGTCGAGCCCTGCGACTGGTGGATGCTGCAGACCCCCCAGCCCAGTTCGAGCCGGTGAGTCCTCTCGACTCACTGGAACACCGCAGGGACGTCGCGGCGCTTGTGGTATTCCACGAGGCACAGGTGCAGGGAGTGCCACACCTGGCTGGGCTACGACAGCCTCCGAGAATCGCCACGTGAAGCACGAGAACGGTGCTTACCAGTGGTGATGCAGTGGAGGTGCCGCGTTCCCGTGCCAGCCAGCACCAATCAGACATGGGCATGATTATGATTATTAATAAAAAAAATCCTAATCAAAGGCTGTGATTACATAATCATAATCAAATCATAATCAAAAGTTAAGCAACAGGCATAATCATAATCAAATTTGAAGCTGCAGCTTTAATCATAATCAAATCATAATCATATTTTTCTTCATAATAATCAATGATTAAAATGTGATTATTGTGATTATTTAATTGTATTTTCCATGTAGCAATTCTATTTCTCCTAAATAAATTTGCCAATTTCATATATATATATATATATAAATATATATATATATATATATATATATATATATATATATATATATATATATATATATATATATATATATGTTCCAGGTCCAAGCATGTTTGCAAAGCATGACACTAAAGATATTTTCTGCGGGGGAGCAAGAGAAATTTTGCTTGCAAGCGGTCACTTTTCTCTTGCTGTATCCCCGCAGAAAACGTTCGACCGTCGCTTGCTCCATGAGAAGGCGACGCGGCGGCTGAGATGTAAGCAAAACAAAGATCAAATGACTATTTTGACCCTCCAGATATTTTCACACTGGGACGTATCCTATACCGTCATAGTCAGACAAGTGTGCAGATTCAGGAAACGTGCTTAGAAATTTAATGTGATCATAAATAGCTGAGCAATGAGGTGATGAAGCCAAACAAGTGTGAGAAAATGTTTATGCACTGTTTTACTTAACCCTTGTTTTCGAATACTTGTACTTACATTACAGTGATAAATGTATACTAGTTTAATGCCATGCAAAATTTCCTCAGGAAGCCGATAGTGGTCTCAGTGTTTCTTAATAGCCATTGGTATTGTCAGCAAATCGGGTAAGAGTGAGGTGTGTGAAGTTGTTAATTTTAGTTTGTTGACAAGTCACACAGTCCTTTCAGCTAGTGGCAATTGCAATAAAAAACACTGTTGACTAATGTATAACTGAACAAAAAAAAATTCTTAATAATAATAATCATTACTGTGTACAAATAATCACAATAAAATGTGACTATAATCATAATCTAATCATAATCAAGCAATAATAGAACAAATCTAATCATAATCAAGCAATAATAGAACAAATCTAATCATAATCAAGCAATAATAGAACAAATCTAATCATAATCAAGCAATAATAGAACAAATCTAATCATAATCAAGCAATAATAGAACAAATCTAATCATAATCAAGCAATAATAGAACAAATCTAATCATAATCAAGCAATAATAGAACAAATCTAATCATAATCAAGCAATAATAGAACAAATCTAATCATAATCAAAAATACGCAAAGCGAAATAATCATAATCAAATCATAATCATGAAAAGGAAAAAACGAGTAATCACAATCTGATCATAATCAAAAATTATTCCAGATGATAATCAAAATCAAATCATAATCATTTTTGATAATCATGCCCATGTCTGGCACCAACGCACCTTTGTGGCCGCGTCTCCAGGATGTGGAACATTTTCACGGCCGCTGTCCCTCACATCCAGGAGATGAACACACAAAGTGTAAAGTTGGCGGCCAATCGGTGGAGACTGTTGAAGCCCACCCCGCTGAGGCTAGTGATACTGTGACACTAGTGACAGCAACAGTGCCTCAACAAACACTTTAGTGATGCATATATGTATATAATGTTAGTTTTTAGGTCTTTATATTTATGTGTATATAGCTATATTTACTTGCCCTTAAGATAGGTAGCACACGACAGTGCACCTTTGGGCTTCATGTATAGATATGTTTATAATAATAAATAAATAAATAAATAAATAAATAATAAAAAAAAAAAAAAAAAAAAAAAAAAAAAAAAAAAAAAAAAAAAAAAGGAGAGAAGGGTGAGAGAGAGAGAGAGAGGAGAGAAAGAGAAAGAGAGGAAGGAGAGAGAGAGAGAGAGAGAGAGAGAGAAGGAAGGAGAGATGAGAGAGAGAGAGGGACTACTCGCCCGGCGTGGTAACACTGCACCGCGTCTGCTTAAAAAAACCAATAAGTGGCAACTCAACTGTGATGTGAAGGTATAATATCAAGATCAAGATCACGGGACCGCTGTGCTCCACCAGTGCCAAAAGTTGATTAAATGTATATAAGTAATGGGTACTGTAATATCAAGCTCAAGAACTGGAACTGTCGCCGAAAACAGGAACACTCAACGACGTGAAAAATTGGAACACTCGCCGAAGTTCCTATCGGCGACAGTTCCAGGTAGCGGTAAGGCAATAGGTTGATGAGCCACCTTAGGACACTACAGAGTCACGGGGCACGACAATAACACTACACATAACAGGAACACCGTGGTCTGTAGGGACATCCCCGCCCCGCCCCGCCGACAAGGTCCCGCTACCACGCCCTATGCAGCCTACAGGGCCTAGTGTGTACGGCGTGTTCTCCTCTCACAAGTTATCAAGGCGTATCTGATGACGGTTAATACACTATACAGACCAGAGGATGCAGCTAGGGGTGGTATTAGGGGTAGTTTTCACACTCGTATCAATTTCGTGTTTATGTTGTAGCTTTCTCGACCGGTTCTCACGATCTTGATCTTGATACAACTTGTGCTCTGGGGCTACATTCAGAGGCTTAACAGCTTCATATTATACCACCTGAAAGGAAATTTTGTCTACTTTTCAAATCTGGCAATAAAAATTTCGAAATCGTGTAGCTTCATGGTGATTTTTTGGTTACCATGACAACCACATTACATATTTCAGACCAACATGTTTAGTCTAGTCCAGTGGACCCCACGTGCACCCCCTGGACAATCTAATGAGACCTACTTTTTTTGATGCACAAATATGTCTAGAAAACAAAAATCAATGTTAACACTGTCAACTAATGTCCCATGGGGTTCGTTCGAATGGCGGCCATCGTCGATCGCGAAATATTTGACTTTCTCGAAATTACCAAAATGTCCATAAAATCACAAATAATGTAGTTACAAATTCAATTTTGGTGCCCACGTGACAAGAATAACATGGCCTATTGTAATAAGAACTATTAATGCAGTAATTGGTACAAGTTTAGTCATGGAACGGCAAAAACCTAAAAAAAGGTTAAGGAGAGAGATATAACTCAGCTAGCTGCCATGTGAAGGGATCATATCAAGTTTAAGATCGCTGGAACGCATGGCCTCCACCAGGCATGTATGCCTCTTTTATGCCGTCTGACATCCTCTCCGACTCGTGCATGCGGAAAAACCTTCACGATAAGAGAAATAGGGCCCAAGGCGACCATTGTTTGTTATGAACTGAAAACTCTACCCAAGCTACCCACCTCTCAATGTGAGTAGAGAAAGTTCACGGGTTTTGTTGCATCACTACGCGCTTTGCCTCGGACCCAGGTATTCGTGTGCAAATGGAACGCCTGAACTCTTGGGTTCCGTGAACTGGTTCTTGAAATGTCGCAAATGGAAGAGGCCTTAAGATGTCGCCCGAAAATGCTTCCTTAGTAGTCTTCTTAGCCCAGTATAACTAAGTCGGTCTTAGGACGCTAAGAGGGTGTAGTTTAGAGCCCCTTCGAAAATTTACACCCGGAGCTGTGAAGTGTCCTTTTAACTCCTTTATTTCGGCAATCTCATTATTAACTTTGCAGGGACTAACAATAAGTGAAATTCTTATTATTTATATTTTCAAAACCTCAGACCAGCCTTTGTATAATCTAGAAATTACAAATTATAAATAAGGCAAGCCAAAATAGCCGAGGTAGAGAAGGCGCCGAAGTAGTAAAAACATCAAAACAAAACATCACGCAGGTTTCAAGGAGTTACAGATACAACTACTTTATTGACGTATTTGAGCGTTGTCAACGTGTGTGTGTGAGTATAGGTTGAGGCCAGTGCTGGGGTGATGCCTAGAACAGGGTAATGACATAAGATAAGGGAGGAAAAAGGGATAAATAGGGGTTGATGTGTTGGTGGTTGTACTAATAAAGGGCGTGCTTGTTTGCGGCGTTAGTGTGTCATAAGAACATAAGAGATAGAACTGGATATGACACTCCGCAACTACGCGCGCTGGACGCTGCAGTACTGGCCCCATGGTCAGTCTGCTGGCCCATTCACTTGCTGCATATGACTATCATATAGACTGGTTTATCAGTATATATGATATACTGTAATCTTCGTAAATGTTTGTTCTATAATATTATCAAATAAAAAACTGTAAAACACGCTAAAGAAATGCCATTTATGAGTGAAGAAATATGCATTCACTTCAACTCTTCGCCATTTAAAACTGCGAGGCAACTTTTATCATGAAGGGTATCAATAGAAGCACAATTTTATTAGCTTTCTATTGATATATTTAGTTTTCTGATAAATGAATTAGAACCATGCATAAATTGGCGTTAAATAAATAAATAAAATCATCAATCAGGTAATTTTCCCGATTGATGAGGTTATTTATTTAGTTAATGCTAATTTATACATGGTGCTAATTCATTTATCAGAAAACTAAATATATACCTAAGTAAATAAATAACATCATCAATTGGGAAAATTACCCGATTGATGATTTTTTTATTTATTTAGTTAACGTTAATTTATGCATGGTGGTAATTCATTGATCAGAAAACTAAATACATCAATGGAAAGCTAATAAAATTGCGCTTTTATTGATACCTTTCATGATAAAAGTTGACTCGCAAAATTTTAAATGGCGAAGAGTTGAAGTGAATATTAAGCTCATGCATATTTCTTCAGAGTCTCGTAATGGCATTTCTTTAGTGTGTTTTACTGTTTTTTATTTGATAATATTATAGAACAAACATTTATGAAGATTTCAGTATATCATATATACTGATAAACCAGTCTATATGATAGTCATATGCAGCAAGTGAATGGGCCAGCAGACTGGCCACGGGGCCAGTACTGCAGCGTCCAGCGCGCGTAGTTGTGGAGTGTCACACCCAGTTCTACTGTTATCTATGCTTTAACCTTTTATAACTATCTCTTCTAACTTTTATCTTTTATAACTACGTATCTCTTCTAACTTTTATCTTTTATAACTACGTATCTCTTTTAACTTTTATCTTTTATAACTACGTATCTCTTTTAACTTTTATAACTACGTATCTTTCTAACTTTTATCTTTTATAACTACGTATCTCTTTTAACTTTTATAACTTATCTTTATAACTTTATGACTTTAATCTTTCTTTCACCAGGTGGATGAAAACGTACCATGGAGGGTTTTAGAAGCATAATGTCGGAGGAAGACGAGGAGGAGGAGGGGGAGGAGGAGGAGGACATGGAGGATAAAGAGTTGCTGCCGAGTAAACAAATCCAAAAACTCCGGGAGCAGAACAAACTGATTTGGCAGCTGTATAATGATGCTGAAGAGGAGGAGAGGTACCAGGAAGGGCTGCCCGGCTGGGAGAAGGGAATGTTTGAAAGGGACCTCTTGTCACTCAAACCGGGTACTTATACTGGCTAAAGCCTGTCTGCTGGTGACATAGCTATCTTTTACACATCTTTTGCTGGTGACATCTGTTATTCATATCTTTTGGTGGTGACATCTGTTATTCATATCTTTTGGTGGTGACATCTGTTATTCATATCTTTTGGTGGTGACATCTGTTATTCATATCTTTTGCTGGTGACATCTGTTATTCATATCTTTTGGTGGTGAACATCTGTATTCATATCTTTTGGTGGTGACATCTGTTATTCATATCTTTTGGTGGTGACATCTGTTATTCATATCTTTTAGTGGTGACATCTGTTATTCATATCTTTTGGTGGTGACATCTGTTATTCATATCTTTTGGTGGTGACATCTGTTATTCACATCTTTTGGTGGTGACATCTGTTATTCATATCTTTTGGTGGTGACATCTGTTATTCATATCTTTTGGTGGTGACATCTTTTATTCATATCTTTTGGTGGTGACATCTGTTATTCATATCTTTTGGTGGTGACATCTGCTATTCATATCTTTTGGTGGTGACATCTGTTATTCATATCTTTTGGTGGTGACATCTGTTATTCATATCTTTTGGTGGTGACATCTGTTATTCATATCTTTTGGTGGTGACATCTGTTATTCATATCTTTTGGTGGTGACATCTGTTATTCATATCTTTTGGTGGTGACATCTGTTATTCATATCTTTTAGTGGTGACATCTTTTATTCATATCTTTTGGTGGTGACATCTGTTATTCATATCTTTTGGTGGTGACATCTGTTATTCATATCTTTTGGTGGTGACATCTGTTATTCATATCTTTTGGTGGTGACATCTGTTATTCATATCTTTTGGTGGTGACATCTGTTATTCATATCTTTTGGTGGTGACATCTGTTATTCACATCTTTTGGTGGTGACATCTGTTATTCATATCTTTTGGTGGTGACATCTGTTATTCACATCTTTTGGTGGTGACATCTTTTATTCATATCTTTTGGTGGTGACATATCTTTTTCATATCTTTTGTTGGTGACATATCTTTTAGGGTAAAAAAGAATGCTTAAAATGCCAAGTCTACAGGAGTGTCAAGAAATACTGTACTGATTAGATTCAATTTCCCTTTTTCAGTCTAGATCTTTTTTTCTTGCATATTTACTAGGCAGGTTAGGGTTGTAATGTTATTGCAGAGGGAGAAAGTGTAGAAGAATATAATAAATGTAATGATGGTTTGGTTGTGGGGAGAGAATTGAGGAGAGAGAGAGAGAGAGAGAGAGAGAGATTGTGAGGAAGATCTGAAAAAAAGTACAAATACGGAATTAATTGGTAGGAGTAAAGTTTTTTTTTTTTGAGACCCCATCATAAATGGGGTGAAAGAAAGTGAGTGAAAAGGACGAAGTGAGAGAGAGAGAGAGAGAGAGAGAGAGAGAGAGAGAGAGAGAGAGAGAGAGAGAGAGAATGGATGGGAGAGTAAGAGCATGTAAGGACAAGAACATAAGAAAATAAGGAAGCTACAAGAGGCCGTGAGACCTACACGTGGTAGTGTAGTATTACTTAACATTGCCTACATCCACCTTTCATCCCCATCCATGAATTTATCTAGCCTCCTCTTAAAGCTCCCTATTGACTCCCCACTAACTACCTGACAAGACCATTCCAGTCATTCACCACCCTATTTGTGAACCAGTTTTTTCCCTATTTCTTTTTTAAATTATGCTTTTCCAGTTTGAATCCGTTACTTCTTGTTCTACCCTGCTTACTAGCCGTAAGAACTTTTCCTACATCTCCTTTATTATATCCCTCTATCCACTTAAAATCTTCTATCAGATCTCCCCTTACTCTGCATCTCTCGAGTGAGTGTAAATTTAATAGCTTCAATCTCTTCTCATAACTAAAGTTATGCATCCATGAATCATTTTGGTCATCATTCTCTGCACTGATTCTAACAAGGCTATATCCATCCTGTAATATGGAGACCAAAACTTTACTGCATAGTCTAGATGAGGTCTAACTAGAGCCAAATAAAGCTTTAGAATAAACTCAGCACTTCTACTTTTAACACTCCTGTTAATGAATCCTAACACTCTATTAGCTCAATTTCTGGCCCAATACATTGTTTCCTAGGACGGAGGTCTGAGCTCACCCTCACTCCCAGATCCTTCTCACCTTCTGATATTTTCAGTGATACATTGCATATGGTGTATCTATTACCATGATTTTTTCTACCAACATTAATTACGCTACACTTATCAACATTAAATTCCATCTGCCTCCTGACTGCCAATGTACTAATCCTACCTACCTTAGTATCATCAGCAAACTTGCTGATACCACTGCTAATCCCTATCTGAGTCGTTGATGTAAATCAAAAATAGTTATGGACCCAAAACAGACCCTTGTGGAACCCCACTTGTCACCAGTCCCCATTCAGATTTAGAACCATTAATAGTAACCCTTTGTTGCCTATCACTTAGCCAAGATCTAATCCAACGAAGAACCTTCCCATCTATTCCATGAGCCTTAACCTTATTTAAGAGTCTCTCCTGTGGAACCTTATCGAATGCCTTACTAAAGTCCAGGTATACTATATCATAATCCTCATCATTATTATGCTGCCTCATAAACTCCTATAAAAACTCAATAATTTAGTGAGACATGACCTACCCTTGGTGAATCCATGTTGTGAATCATTGACCAAACTGACAAGACAAGATCTATGCATAACTAGCTATAAACATAAACCTACTAGAAAAAAATTTGAAAAAGACCAACATAAACTAGACATCCAATTCAACAATCATGACAACAACAATCATTACAATCAACTCAATAGTCATTACCATAATCAGCTTCGGCGTTGGGCACGAGACACTTGACTCGGGCTGAGGCGGAGGAAGAGGACGATGAGGAGGAGTTTGGGGAGGAGGAGGAGGATGACTTGAAGGACCTGCTACCGAGGGAGGAGGACAAGAGGGAGGTGAGGGAGCAGAACCGCATCATCCAGGCCCTGTACGAAGACTGTCTTCAGGAGGACGCCGCCCCCTCCACCTGTTATACCGGCACAACAGGTGAGAAAGAGAGAGAGAGAGAGAGAGAGAGAAGCTTCATGTGTGTTCTTTCATGTTTCCCTAAGTTTCCCAGTCTTATAATATTCATGTATGTACACTAGGGTCCCGCATAAAACGTGTTCGCATAGGGCGTTTCCCCTGTAGAACGAACAACCTAAAGTATTAAGATTTAAAAATTGATTAATATTTTTTTTATTTAAATAAATAAAATTCCAATATTTTCGTTAGGAACGAATGTGATCATATATAATGATTCCGCCATAAAAGTAGGGCAAATCCGAGGAGTTCTCATATAGAGCGCCGAAATATCGTACAGAACGTCAGGTGATGTAACGTAGATGCGCATTGTGATGTCACTGTCGTCTGAGTCGCTTGGCTTTTTTCGCCAAGCCAAGGTTTTTTTGCCTCATAAGAACATAAGAAAGTTACAAGAGGCCGTGAGACTTACACGAGGTAGTTCCTGTAACGTAGTGTAGTTCCTGCTTCAGTGACGAACCCACACATAAGGCGGGGAATTTTGGTGAGCAAGCCGCCATAACTTGTAGGTTATACGGCAGCATAACATATGCGGAAGGCTTGCGGCAGCTTGTGTTTTCTGTTTAATCGAGGTACTTTTCGTAAGCCGGCTTGCCCAGCACAAGCCGTGGCAAGGGTGAGTGAGGAGGGGCACGGCGGCGGCGTGTCGCCACGGAGGTGGGGTGAGGGTGGCATGAGGTGGGGAACGGCGGTAGCGACCGCACAGTTCTCATCCATTATTACAAAAAAAACATTCTTGTGAAGGATGTATGTTGTGATCCATTCACAATATCGTCAGTTATCGTAATTTATTGATGACTTTCATTCGAAGGTATACTTTCGTAGTTGTGGTTTGGTGTTGTTGTCGATGTGGTTGTGTTTACAAGTTATCAGCTGTGAGCGGGTAAGCCCAGACCAGTTCTGGCGAGGCACGCAAGCAAGAGTCAAGCCAGGTTTATGGCAACTTGCTCAACAAAATTTGCTCCTGATGAAAACCAGAGAGTAAACGAACGTAGGCAGACCCTCATGACTCGGTACATTCGCCCTGCCAATGGGCCACAGCCTGCCTCTGCCGACGCTGCCCCTGCCAGCGCACCACAGCCTGCTTCTGCCGACGAGCAACAGCCTGGCCCATCAAACGAGCCCCAGCCTGGCCCTTCAAATGAACCCTTGCCCAGCCTGTCAGAGTTTGAGGGGTTTATGATGGACATGGCAGAAATGCAAGGCCAACGCTCACTCGCCACACTCCGAGCTCTGGGTCACACTGCGTTGTCATCCAGTGACGAATGAGTGACCTCCAAGATGCCTGGGAACCCCTCGCCCCCGGTACATAATCCCTATTAGATTTAAGGTAAGCAGCAATATGCCTATTTCATCATTTCTATGCATAACTTATCATTTATATATGTTTTGATATGCATGGGTGTGAATGAGTATAAATGTACGGGTATGGTAGGGAGGACCGATCGACCAATATCAATTTTTCCCATAGGTTGTGTTTCACATAGAGTGAATTCACATCGAACAACCTCGCTTATCGACCAATTTCTTGTTTTATTTGGGACCCTAGTGTATACGTTTCTATATTAGGGAGGGAGAGAGAGGCGGGGCTGTATGCATATGTGTGTTTTGTTTAATGTTTCACTATTATTTCCACTCATGTATTGTATGTATGTGTATGTATATAAGAGAGAGAGAGAGAGAGAGAGAGAGAGAGAGAGAGAGAGAGAGAGAATCTGTATATATGTGTGTGTGCTTTGTTTCATGTTTCACTAAATGTTTCAGTCTTATTACATGCATGTACAGCACCCTCCCGAGTTTCGCGCTTGCTTTCTTCCGAAGGCATAGCGGTAAACTTGAGGATCGCGAAACTCTGGTATTATATTGAAAACACTGAAAAAATGCTTATTTATTCCGGTGTGAGGTGTAGTACCGGATTTTACACCCTGAAAAATACTCATGCATCTACCTAGACGAATGTTGTAGTACTTCCTCAGTACTCAGTACTCAGTACTTATACACTACCCTCCAGAGTTTCGCGCCTGCTTTCTTCCGGAGGCATAGCGCGAAACTCGCGGATCGCGAAACTCGGGTATTAGAAACACAGTAAAATTGCTTATTTAGTCCGTTTTTTTTTTTTTTTTTTTTTTTTTTTTTTTTTTTTTTTTTTTGTGGTGTGTGTGTGTGTGCCTACAGCGCCGTTAGGCAATGACCTCCAGGGGTGGGATGGTAGGCCCTGGAGGTTAACTTGAGGGCTGTGTACCTACCGTATTTTACAGCTTATAAGACTCACTTTTTCCCCAAAAAAATATCCTGAAAATGCCCCAAGCCCCTGTCCACCCAGCAGTGAATGGGTACTGGGTGTTAGCCTAGGGTTTGTGACCCGCCTCCCGAGGTGGTGGCTTCGGCCAACACTACGTAGAGGAGAGGAGCTTGAGCTTGAGTTGGGAGTCACCCAGCAGATGCTGTTTTGGTCTGAGTGAGTGAGCTTGACACATATCTTGTCAGCTGATGGTTGTGTGACAGTGTTATACGGCAATAACACTGTCACAATGCCTTCCTCTCTTCTCTCCTGTCTCCTCCAGTACCTCCAGAAACCACAGTACCACACACGTCATGGTTAATCACTTATAAAGGAGTATTTTGTGGTAAATAGTAAGGTAAGGTGCTACTTATTTCGAGGTGTTACCTATCTTAGGCGACACCGGCTGCTCCTGTAGAGAAAAACACAAACAAATGGAAAAAAACAAAGCAAAACTACATACAGCTATACTAAGCCTATTATTATACTATACTAAGCAGGAAGGAAGGAAGATGTGTCCCGTACGTCTCTTATGGGAGGCGGTAGCAGAGTGGTTAGCGTCAAGATATATGTCAAGCTCGAGCACGAGCTTGACAGACGACCTACAAAGTGATACTAAGCAGAAAGGGTCACAAGAAGAAGAAGAAGTCTCCGAGTGGCGTTCTCGATGATCCGAGTTCGATCCTTGATGAGGGCTGTAAAATCCACTTAAAATCTTTCTCTGCACCGTTGAGTGGCCTAAGAACACCCACATGCTGCCCATTAGCTCTACCTTCGATTGCGAGTGCATCGGAGGATACAGGGGGCGGCATGAGCCTCTAATCACAGGCGTCACTATAGAAATTCTGTCTGCGCCACCACGGGCGCCAAAAGGGCCAACCATCACAGCCCTCAAGTTAACCTCCAGGGCCTACCATCCCACTCCTGGAGGGCACTTAAAAAAAAAAACGAAACTCGGGGATATAATGCGCGAAAGTCGGGATGGTAAGAATTTAGCACTCAGCGCGAAACTCGAGGATTGCGAAACTCGCATAGCGTGAAACTCGGGAGGGTAGTGTAGTCTACTAAAAATAAGCCTTATAATGATTAAACCCGAAAAAATATATTATACTAAAGAATTTGGTATCAGAAGAAGCGCAATTTTATGTAGATAAAAATATCCAAAATCCTCTCAAAGTGCGTCTGGGGAATTTTTTTTGCAGCTAGTTAAGTAACAGGGGGTATTTTGTCAAAATTGCCCTAACTTACACAAATTTCAGAATAAAACCAGGTTGAAAAATCATTATAACTCCTAAATTCTTTCGCTTTTTAAGACGAAACTTTACATACATTAGATCTAATTGATTTCAAATAAGGTTTGGAAAGTTTTAATACCTATTGATGACGTCATTGATGATGAAAGCGAAAGCTTCTGAATTCCACACTGTTTTGAAACAAAAAATAATCTCGAAGTTTGTCTTTATATTCGAAAACTAAACACAAAAGTGATAGAATAAGTATCATATCATGTTGATAAATCTAAACATCAACAAACAAATTACACTCGGACTCCAGAATTTCGAAAATGTTCAAATCTTCGGACATTTCATCGCCATCCATGTCGTCTTTTGCGTTGTTGCAATTTTTTCCCTAACACTGACCACACGCTGAGATACATCGTAATCCTGTTCTCCTACCACAAGGAATAGAATGAAGGATTGTTGAAGCATCCTCCTCTATTACTGCTGATTGCTTGAATCGCATTACTTCGCTGTAACTTACACTAAAACCAAGTTGATTTAGTTCATCGATCAACCACTGTGACCCGAAGAATGGGTACCGGGTGTTAGCCGTGGGTTTGTGACCCGCCTCCCGGGGTGGTCGGCCAAAACTAGAGGACAGGAGAGGAGGAAAGGAGAGGACCTACGAGCTTGAGCTTGAGTTGGGAGTCACCCAGCTGATGCTGTCGGTGAAACCTTTGGTCCGGCGTTCTCCCACACACGTAGTATTCTGTTGGGAGAGAAGCAAAACTAGGAGTTTCATTTTCCCCTCATTCCTCTCTCTGCATCACATACATACGGGGTCCCTCCTCACTGAGGGGCCCCCTGCCTCTCACTCTCTCATTCGTGCTCTCCAAGAATTCTCCAAAAATTCTTTTACACTTTCAGCCACACGACTCACTCCTCCACTCAGCACACAACCCCAGCAGGTACTCCATCTGCCTATCCACACTCCTGTCTCTCATCTCTCGCCATTCTTCCACTCCGACTTCTCCTACCACTGCCTCCAACATCTTTGTTCTAGCATACTCATACCGTTCACATTCCAGTATCAAGTACTCCACAGTTTCATCCACTCCTGTCTCACACATCACATACGTCTTGCTAACACCATTCTTCCATCTGTACCTCTATTTACCTCTTTAGCGATTCTTGATCTTGATCTTGATATTACCGTAAGGTATAAAATCTTTCTCTGCACTATCGAGTGGCCTAAGAACGCCCATATGCTGCCCATTAACTCTGTCTACGATTGCGAGTGCATTGGAGGCCACAGGGGGGCACAGGTGAACCTTTAACCACAAGCGTCACTTTAAAAATCCTGCCTGCGCCACCACGGACGAGGGCCAACCATCACAGCCCTCGAGGGAGTGGTGCCCCAAAGCTTCGAAGCAAGGCGGTTCAATGAATCACCACCACAAGGGGGCACCACCTTCTTCACGGCCACGTCACAGGAGTCACGTGGACCGTCGGGTATATAACGAGGATGGACCGGGACAGCGATAGATTCCTGCGACCGCACTCACACTCCTCACAGCACTCACGGAGCTACGGACCTGACTACGTCCTGGTCATCCTCCCCCTCGTCTACCTGTATGGGTTACAGGGAGCTACGGACCTCACCTACACCCTGGCCAGCCCCCTCGTCTATCTGTATGGGTTACAGGGAGCTACGGACCTCACCTACACCCTGGCCAGCCGCCTCGTCTATCTGTATGGGTTACAGGGAGCTACGGACCTCACCTACACCCTGGCCAGCCCCCTCGTCTATCTGTATGGGTTACAGGGAGCTACGGACCTCACCTACACCCTGGCCAGCCGCCTCGTCTACTTGTATGGGTTACAGGGAGCTACGGACCTCACCTACACCCTGGCCAGCTGCCTCGTCTATCTGTATGGGTTACAGGGAGCTACGGAGACCTCACCTACACCCTGGCCAGCCCCCTCGTCTATCTGTATGGGTTACAGGGAGCTACGGAGACCTCACCTACACCCTGGCCAGCCCCCTCGTCTATCTGTATGGGTTACAGGGAGCTACGGACCTCACCTACACCCTGGCCAGCCCCCTCGTCTATCTGTATGGGTTACAGGGAGCTACGGACCTCACCTACACCCTGGCCAGCCCCCTCGTCTATCTGTATGGGTTACAGGGAGCTACGGACCTCACCTACACCCTGGCCAGCCCCCTCGTCTATCTGTATGGGTTACAGGGAGCTACGGAGACCTCACCTACACCCTGGCCAGCTGCCTCGTCTATCTGTATGGGTTACAGGGAGCTACGGAGACCTCACCTACACCCTGGCCAGCTGCCTCGTCTATCTGTATGGGTTACAGGGAGCTACGGAGACCTCACCTACACCCTGGCCAGCCGCCTCGTCTATCTGTATGGGTTACAGGGAGCTACGGAGACCTCACCTACACCCTGGCCAGCCCCCTCGTCTATCTGTATGGGTTACAGGGAGCTACGGAGACCTCACCTACACCCTGGCCAGCCCCCTCGTCTACCTGTATGGGTTACAGGGAGCTACGGACCTCACCTACACCCTGGCCAGCCCCCTCGTCTACCTGTATGGGTTACAGGGAGCTACGGACCTCACCTACACCCTGGCCGGCCCCCTCGTCTACCTGTATGGGTTACAGGGAGCTACGGACCTCACCTACACCCTGGCCAGCCCCCTCGTCTATCTGTATGGGTTACAGGGAGCTACGGACCTCACCTACACCCTGGCCAGCCCCCTCGTCTACCTGTATGGGTTACAGGGAGCTACGGACCTCACCTACACCCTGGCCAGCTGCCTCGTCTATCTGTATGGGTTACAGGGAGCTATGGACCTCACCTACACCCTGGCCAGCCCCCTCGTCTATCTGTATGGGTTACAGGGAGCTATGGACCTCACCTACACCCTGGCCAGCCCCCTCGTCTACCTGTATGGGTTACAGGGAGCTACGGACCTCACCTACACCCTGGCCAGCCCCCTCGTCTACCTGTATGGGTTACAGGGAGCTACGGACCTCACCTACACCCTGGCCAGCCCCCTCGTCTATCTGTATGGGTTACAGGGAGCTACGGACCTCACCTACACCCTGGCCAGCCGCCTCGTCTACCTGTATGGGTTACAGGGAGCTACGGACCTCACCTACACCCTGGCCAGCCGCCTCGTCTACTTGTATGGGTTACAGGGAGCTACGGACCTCACCTACACCCTGGCCAGCTGCCTCGTCTATCTGTATGGGTTACAGGGAGCTACGGAGACCTCACCTACACCCTGGCCAGCCCCCTCGTCTATCTGTATGGGTTACAGGGAGCTACGGAGACCTCACCTACACCCTGGCCAGCCCCCTCGTCTATCTGTATGGGTTACAGGGAGCTACGGACCTCACCTACACCCTGGCCAGCCCCCTCGTCTATCTGTATGGGTTACAGGGAGCTACGGACCTCACCTACACCCTGGCCAGCCCCCTCGTCTACCTGTATGGGTTACAGGGAGCTACGGAGACCTCACCTACACCCTGGCCAGCTGCCTCGTCTATCTGTATGGGTTACAGGGAGCTACGGAGACCTCACCTACACCCTGGCCAGCCGCCTCGTCTATCTGTATGGGTTACAGGGAGCTACGGAGACCTCACCTACACCCTGGCCAGCCCCCTCGTCTATCTGTATGGGTTACAGGGAGCTACGGAGACCTCACCTACACCCTGGCCAGCCCCCTCGTCTACCTGTATGGGTTACAGGGAGCTACGGACCTCACCTACACCCTGGCCAGCCCCCTCGTCTACCTGTATGGGTTACAGGGAGCTACGGACCTCACCTACACCCTGGCCAGCCCCCTCGTCTACCTGTATGGGTTACAGGGAGCTACGGACCTCACCTACACCCTGGCCAGCCCCCTCGTCTATCTGTATGGGTTACAGGGAGCTACGGACCTCACCTACACCCTGGCCAGCCCCCTCGTCTACCTGTATGGGTTACAGGGAGCTACGGACCTCACCTACACCCTGGCCAGCTGCCTCGTCTATCTGTATGGGTTACAGGGAGCTATGGACCTCACCTACACCCTGGCCAGCCCCCTCGTCTATCTGTATGGGTTACAGGGAGCTATGGACCTCACCTACACCCTGGCCAGCCCCCTCGTCTACCTGTATGGGTTACAGGGAGCTACGGACCTCACCTACACCCTGGCCAGCCCCCTCGTCTACCTGTATGGGTTACAGGGAGCTACGGACCTCACCTACACCCTGGCCAGCCCCCTCGTCTATCTGTATGGGTTACAGGGAGCTACGGACCTCACCTACACCCTGGCCAGCCTCCTCGTCTATCTGTATGGGTTACAGGGAGCTACGGACCTCACCTACACCCTGGCCAGCCGCCTCGTCTATCTGTATGGGTTACAGGGAGCTACGGACCTCACCTACACCCTGGCCAGCCCCCTCGTCTATCTGTATGGGTTACAGGGAGCTACGGACCTCACCTACACCCTGGCCAGCCGCCTCGTCTACCTGTATGGGTTACAGGGAGCTACGGACCTCACCTACACCCTGGCCAGCCCCCTCGTCTACCTGTATGGGTTACAGGGAGCTACGGACCTCACCTACACCCTGGCCAGCTGCCTCGTCTATCTGTATGGGTTACAGGGAGCTACGGACCTCACCTACACCCTGGCCAGCCGCCTCGTCTATCTGTATGGGTTACAGGGAGCTACGGACCTCACCTACACCCTGGCCAGCCCCCTCGTCTATCTGTATGGGTTACAGGGAGCTACGGAGACCTCACCTACACCCTGGCCAGCCCCCTCGTCTACCTGTATGGGTTACAGGGAGCTACGGAGACCTCACCTACACCCTGGCCAGCCCCCTCGTCTACCTGTATGGGTTACAGGGAGCTACGGAGACCTCACCTACACCCTGGCCAGCCCCCTCGTCTATCTGTATGGGTTACAGGGAGCTACGGACCTCACCTACACCCTGGCCAGCCCCCTCGTCTATCTGTATGGGTTACAGGGAGCTACGGACCTCACCTACACCCTGGCCAGCCCCCTCGTCTACCTGTATGGGTTACAGGGAGCTACGGAGACCTCACCTACACCCTGGCCAGCTGCCTCGTCTATCTGTATGGGTTACAGGGAGCTACGGAGACCTCACCTACACCCTGGCCAGCTGCCTCGTCTATCTGTATGGGTTACAGGGAGCTACGGACCTCACCTACACCCTGGCCAGCCGCCTCGTCTACCTGCATGGGTTACGAGGTTTAGTAACCCTATGACTCGTCCTCCTGGTTCGGTGCTGCTTTACACGTCCTCCACATTACGTTGTCTTCCTTGTGGCAACGTATTATTTGTTTGTGATCCAGCGACCTGTGTACTTTATTGACATATGTTGGTGACGGCTATTTAATATTAAGTAAAGGGCAAAGTTACGGTGTGTTTACTTAATTTGAGCCTGTGACAGCGTGAGTCAATAAGGGAACCTCCAGGGCCTACCAACCCACCCCTGGAGGTCACTGCCTAACGCCGCTGTAGGCACACACACATACACACCAGAGGTGGGCACCGCAAACGAAGATAAGAAAGTGTCAAAAGAAATATTTAAAGTAGTAGAAGAAAATACGGAGATAGAAGAAGAAATAGAAGAGATACGTAGGTTAGGCAAATATGAGGAGGGAGGGGCCCGCCCCTTAAAAGTTAAGTTTAGGTCACAAACTACAGCACTAGATATATTGTCTAAGGCATGGAAACTGGCAAAGACAGAAGAATATAAGAAAATATGGATAAGAAAAGATATGAATGAGGAAGAAAGAGCTAGATTGAATGTACTGTTTAAAGAAGCCAAAGAAAAAAACGAATTGAGAACGGAAGAGGAAAAACAGAAATTCTATTGTAGAGTTTCGGACCAAACACTGAAGAAGTGGTATCTAAAAGAGAAAGAGTAAGAGAAGACAGTTCAAAGGTAAATGAAATAGGATGGCAGGTATCGTACACAAATATAAATGGGCTAGTGTCAACATTAACAGAAGTAAACGATTACCTGAGAGCCAAGAAACCAGACATATTAGGTCTAGTAGAAACGAAGCTGAGTGATTCTGAGGATGTGCCAGTTGGGGAGGGTCAATATAATGTATGGAGGAGAAACAGAAACCAGAAAAAGGGAGGTGGTGTAATGATGTTAACAAGGAAGGATGTGGTAGTAGGAAATGTGGTAAAAGGAGAAGGAATGGCCGAGGTGTTGAAGGTAGAGTTGGTGATGAAAAAAGGAAGAATAAGAGACTTAGTACTCGTATACGTTCCACCTAAGACAAATTCCTGGGGGAGAGAGGAGTATGGAGACATGATAAGAGTCACAAGCAAATGTTTAAAGAATACGATGGAAAATTGGGAGAACATAATTTTGATGGGAGATTTTAACTGCAAAGAAGTTTGCTGGGAAGAATGGTGTACTGAAGGAGGAGAAAACTCATGGGGTGGTATATTGTTGGATTTGGTAATGAATAACATTATGACTCAGTGGATTAAAGAGAACACAAGATTCATAAGAAATGAAGAACCATCAAGACTAGACCTACTATTGACGAAAGAACTGGAAGTAATTAGTAAAGTAAATTATCAGTGCCCACTTGGAAAGAGCGACCAAGTACTTATTGAATTTGAAATAAATGATAGCAAAAAAGAGGGGAGAAGAGAAGAACATAAAAAAGGAAGATACAATTATGGAAAAGCAGACTTTGACGGATTAAGAACATTCTTCGGAGAGACAGACTGGAGTAATTTCCATGCAGCAAGGAGTACCCAGGAAAAATGGGATGAGTTCACCCGACTTTACACCGAAGGAATAAATAGTTATGTTCCAAGGATAGTTATCAGAGAAAAGAAAAAAAATTAATGGTTTAACAGAAAATGTGAATTAGCAAGACTAGAAAGAGAAAAAACATGGAATAGTTGGAGGAAAAAAGGTGGTATCAACCTTTGGGAGAAGTACAAAACAACTAGAAATGAATATGTAAGAATCCGAAGAGAGAAGAAGAAGTAACTAATGCAGAGGAATAATAGAAAAATGTAAGAACGAACCGAAACTTTTCTATAGATGTATTAATGGAAAAATGAAAAACAAGGAAGGAATAGATAAGCTGAAGGTAGAAGGCATAGTGTATGAAGATGCATTACAACAGGCCGAGGTGATGAATAAGTGCTTACAGACTGTATTTACAAGAGAAAGTGAATTTAAAACTAAAAATATAATAGCAAAAGAAAATATAATGGAAGACATAAAAGTAGACGTAATAGAAGTAAAAAGGCTAATGGAAAGTCAAGATGTGAGAAAAGCCCCGGGTCCAGATGGAGTGTCGAACTGGATAATGAAAGAGTGCAGTAACCAACTAGCAGGAAAGTTACATAGTGTAATTGAGAGTTCACTCAAGGAGAGCAGAGTCCCGCTTGATTAGAAAAGAGCAAATATTGTGCCAATTCACAAAGGAGGGGACAAAGAAGAACCACTGAATTACAGGCCAGTATCATTAACAAGTGTAGTGGCAAAAATTTGTGAAAAAATTGTGAAAGACAGATGGTTAAAATATTTGGAAGAGACAAACACACTTGCAGGTGGCCAGTTTGGATTTAGAGGAGGAATGTCATGTACAACGAATTTATTAAGCTTTTACTCGAGAGTGATCGATGTGACGCAGGAAAGAGAGGGGTGGGTCTATTGCATTTACTTGGACCTAAAGAAGGCATTTGACAAGGTACCTCATAAGAGACTGCTCTGGAAGCTAGAACGTGTACCGTAGATAACAGTGAAGTCGCCAGTTCTACGTTTCTTTGTTATTTACAGACGTGTGGTGGCGTTAATACTTACATTTCTACATCCATGATTTCAGGAAAGTTAGATGGGGCTATCTGGAAAGTCTGTGTCATTTTGTGTCTTCATCTGTGTCATATTAGGGCTATAAATGAACAAATGACAAAAATAAAACCGAGTGGCGACCTCACTATACCTACTACAGTTAAGTTGCCAGGTAGTATTTTAACCCAACAGTTGAGTCGCCACTCTGGGGAATTCAGGGAAATTAGAGGTAAAGTAAAACAAGTCTCTATATATATTAGCTGCGGAAGATGCTTGGATATATAAAAATTCCTCTGCCAACGTGAAAATAAATTCTATTCAAGTTTGAAAGATCTGGCAAGTCTGTGTCCTGTCGCCCGAAAAGCTACTGTTTACTGTCTGTCATCGCGCGAAGAAAAACGTGAGAAGCAAAATGCGCAACAGTTATATTTGCAGATACAAAGCATAAAACAATGCTGAAACAGGGTAGATTATACAGTCATGATATAAACTACTGTGTAACATCTTCAGTGGCACATAAAAATCAGTAGTGATGCTATAATTCGTAATATTTGGCGCCTGGCGACTTCACTGCAGGTGGCGACTTCACTGTTATCTACGGTAGGAGGATTGAAGGGTGGTTTGCTGAAGTGGATGGAAGACTTTTTGAGCAACAGAGAGATGAGAACAGTAATAAAAGATCAGAAGTCAGAATGGTGCAGTGTGATAAGTGGAGTTCCTCAAGGATCAGTATTGGCTCCAGTGATGTTCTTGGTCTATGTAAATGATATGACAGAAGGAGTAAACAGTTATATGAGTTTATTTGCTGATGATGCTAACTTACTAAGAAAAGTAGAAAGTAAAGAGGACTGTGAGGATTTACAAAAGGATAAGATTTTCAGATGGAGTCAACTATGGGAAATGGAGTTTAATGCCAAAAAGTGTAAAGTGATGGAAATGGGCAGCAGCAAAAAGAGACAGAGAGGAAAGTATTCGATGGGAAATGAATGGATAATCAAAACAAAGGTCGAAAAAGATCTGGGAGTATGGATTACGGATAATTTGTCACCAGAGAAGCATATAAACAAGATCACAGGAGATACATATCAGTTGATGAGGAATATAAGAATGGCATTCAAATATCTGGATGAAGAGATGATCAAGAAATTGATAACATCTTTGATTCGACCAAGGTTGGAATACGCGGCAGTGATTTGTTCACCACATAAAAAGAAGGATATAAGGAAGATTGAGAGAATACAAAGAGCAGCCACAAAAATGGCTCCAAGCCTGAGAGATTTACCATATGAAGAAAGACTTTCAAGACTAAAACTCCCAACTCTTGAGAAAAGAAGAGAAAGGGGAGATTTTATAGCAGTGTATGGAAATGGGTCTGGAAAAAATATACAGAGAAGATCTGTTTGTGTGGGACGATAGAAGTGCAAGAGGTCATGAGAAGAAATTGAAAAGGACAACATGCAAGAGAGAAAAAAAAATACAGCTTCTCGTATAGAAGCATAGAAGCCTGGAACAACCTTGACGGAAAAGTGATTAATGCAAGAAGTATTCAGGACTTCAAAGGCAAACTGGATACAGGAGAACCTCGTTTAACCGGCATTTAAAACAACGGCAGCCTCAAAACAACGGCACTAATCGACCCAGGCTTTTTTTTTTTTTTTTTTTTTTTTCCCACTGATAAACTCTGGAACTCTCTTCCTGTTTCTGTTTTTTCCACTTTCCGTATGACTTACATCTTTCAAAATAAGAGTAACAAGACACCTCCCGAACTAAATTGGCTCATCCCACTTTTTATTTTATTCTCTGACTGTCTTCTTTATAGGGACTGGCAACTAAGCGGCCTTTGTGTTACCCATTTTTGTTGTGCCCTTGGCCAAGTTCCTTGTGATGGGAAAAAAAAAAAAAAAAAAAAAAAAGGGATTTTGGGGGATTCCATAAGAGTAACTCTCAAAACAACGGCAAAATGAGTTATCCGGCATGCGCTCCCCCCCGGGCCCCGAGGGTGCCGGATAAACGAGGTTCTCCTGTAATAATAGATTTGGAGACGGGACAGTACGAGCATAGCTCTTTTCCTGCATGTTACAACTAGGTAAATACAACTAGGTAAATACACACACACATACACCGTGCGATGGTCAGGTTGAGAACGTGATGGCCTCCCATTCTGTGGGTAGGTGGTTCGAATCCTCACGTTCCCGGGGATTTTTCACTGATAAATTTGGGCGGTTACTGTCCCAATTGAGCAAGGGGATGGGGGTGTGTGGTGTGTGAGGTCCCAGCATTGCCCAAAGATCGGTAATAATGAGCTCCAAGCTCGCACTGAGAGGGTGAAAACTGGCGATCGCGAGCCAGCTCGCGTGGACAAGACCATGGGATGAATAACACACACACCAAAAAAAAAAAAACTTGTACGAAGCAGCGTGAAATTCGGGGAGATAATGCGTGAAAATCGAGATGGTAAGAATTTAGGACTCAGTGCGAAACTCGTGGATCGCGAAACTCGCATAGCGTGAAACTCGGGAGGATACTGTACTTGACTTCTGAATGGGAATTATATACAAAAACGTATTTATTAAAGAAGATTCAGGTTTAGAGGGGCAGTGCAGTTGATTATTGGAGACAATTTTAATAATTTATGACCAAGAACCAAAAACTCTGTTCCAGTTTGTTTTGGTAGTCAGCTGGGGTGGGCGAGGCGACGCCCCCAATGATTGATTGATTGCTTGCTTGTCTCTGTGACTATATACCCGCCTCAGTCCCCCTGTTATAACAACTATATACCCCTGCTGCTTGTCCTGGCGCATCCACCACCTATAATAATCTCCGTCATAAGAAAATAAGGAAGCTACAAGAGGCCCTGAGACCTACACGGCCTCTTGTAGCTTCTTTTTCTTATGTTATGACGGAGATAGCTATAGGCGGTGGATGTGCCTGGACAAGCAGCACGGGGATATAGTCGGGTAAAATACGCGAGTATATAGTTACAGAGGCAAGCAATCAACCCTCCTTCAAATCAAGCTCCTGAAGCAGTCCACGGGAAACACTGAGTTGCTCTCTCCTTGCTAGCCATTGTCTTTTCCACATTCCCTCTTTTTTTTTCCTTGTAACTGTTGTACAAGCAAAATTAGGCGCAAGGTAGCACCAAGTTACCGCCCGTCAAGTAGTGTCGGAGGTGGGAGATGGGTGGAAAAGAGCTCTAGTGTGATACGCCCTTAACGGCGCTATAGCCACAAATGTAAAAAAAAAAAAAAAAAAAAAAAGTACAAAGCAGCGCGAAACTCAGGGAGATAATGCGCGAAAGTCTGGATGGTAAGAATTTAGGACTCTGCGCAAAACTCGAGGATCGTGAAACTCGGGAGGGTACTGTATGCACTATACATGTGTACAGTCAAACCTGGATATAACGGACTAAAGGGGGGGAGGAGTGGTCCGTTAAAGCCGATTGTCCGTTATAGCGAGGGTATTTTCCCAAGGGTGGAAAAATATATGAAAAAAACGGAAAAATTGTGAAATAAATGAGAAGTAATCACAAACACAACCAGACTGTGTAGCTATGTTGGGAGGTAAACAGTGACTGGCACTACATGCTGAATTTGGTCCGCTCCTACACGTGAAATAAATGAGAAATAATCACAAACACAACCAGATCGTGTAGCTACGTCAAGCTCAAGCTCTAGTGAAAGGTAAACAAATTACTACGAGCCAGATTCAGCCGTGGCTTCCAAAGGTATTGCTTATTATCATGACTAATGCTCATTATTATATATATTATATGGTTGTGAAGTGCAGTTTTATACACATGTAACTATTTAGGTCAGTGCAGCACTGCGTGTCACCTTAGATAAGGGTGATTTAGGGTGTTGAGGTGACAGGGAGACGTAGCAGCGGCCACGCCATAGCACTAATAGTCACTATTTTAAACAATACACATCTTCCACCACTAAATCACTAGCAACACAGGCTTCTTCCTTATAATATTGTATCTTAATTTGTGATACACCAAAACTCCTTAAAACCCAAGCATTCCAAAGTAAAATGAGAAAATAATACAATTATGTTGAGTTGACAATTCGAGCGGCGATAAGCGGTCTAATATGAAGAAGAAAAAAAACAAAACAAAAAAACCACGCAAATGGAGTCCGTTACATCCGAAGTCCGTTACATCGAGGTTTGACTGTACTATACGAATATATGTATATGTACCTATGTATTCCTGCTCCTGTATGCGTGTAGGTATGCATGGCCATCCTACCTCTCTTTAATCATTTTCTTACCTTTCACTCATTGCATCTCCATCACCTCTTCTCTCATGCGTCTCCTTCATCTCCTACTTCTCCTCTCCCTCACCCATTCCCACACCCACATCCCCCATCACTAACCACCATCATCATCATCATCATCATCATCTTCTTTCTGTTTAACATCAGATTTCCCATGATGTCTTATGAGGTTAGCCGGTCGATGATGCGCTTCTAACTATCTCTATCCATTGCCTCAACCTCTTCAATGCCCAATCCTGCCATACTCTCCTCATTTTCATCCCTCCATCACTAACCACCACCCATTAATAACTCACATCCCCTTCCCCCAAACCCCCAACAGTGACATCGGAGACTTCAGGCACCCCGGCAGCCTTCCCCCAACACCACCTGTCCACCAGCTCTTTCCCCAACACCGCCGCCTCCTCTGCCCCCTCCCTGGCGACGGTGGACTGTGCAGGGGGGCTGGAAGGGGTGGTGGAAGGCTTGGTGGAACAGGAGCCCACACCCCACAAGGCACTGCAGATCAACCTGGCACTTCAGCAGTCCTTCCGTGGCACCATTGCGAGGGTGGAAGAGGCCCTGAAGAATAACCAACAAGTCATGGTGTGTGTATTACCTTCTACATTTACCTTTACCTTACCCTAGTTTTACCTTACTTTTTTTTCTCTAGACTCTGTGGAAGAATAATATTACACATTGTCAAGAGAAAAAAGGTGGATAAAAACGTACCATGCAGGGTTTTAGAAGTATAGTATCGGAGGAGGAAGGGTTGCTGCCGGACAGACAAATACGGCAACAGGTAGCGTGAAGGGCCTGAGCTACACGCATTAAAGTCCTGGGGCCGGATGTCTGAACACTCGTAACGGTCTCTTAAGACTATCTTAGCACTAAGATTTATCATAGAGCGTCAACTTTTCCACTTATCAACTTTTACCCATGTTTCTGCATTCAGGGATTAAATACCAGCAATAGCCTGAACAGTTAGGTTAGGTTATTTGCTTAGGTTATGTTGGCCAGTTGATATATGTCTAGGTTAGGTTAGTGATTGAGCGGGGGGGATTCCCCTCCAGCTATGCACCGAAATAATATCAACTTGACATACGTATTACAGTAGATGGGTTAGGTTGAAATGAAAGCCTTGCATTTTAGTGATTTGATGTGTTTTAAATTCCCACAATTTCCCTTTGCTTATAGCCCTATAGCTGGTTAATATTCTGCAGGAATTGGCGGGCTCCACAAGCCTTACAGGTTTTTTGTTTTTTTTTGTCTCACTATATTGTGGCAGTGGTCCGTTTCCGTTATAAATTATATATACAAGTACTTAGAAATGATGAACCCTGTTAGTACCTTATAACAGTTGCATTTCATTCCAGTTGGCCATCTCTCCCTCCTTCATGACCACATACATATAACAGCTCTTCTCTCCCTATCGTATCTCCTGCAATACAGTACCAGGTGCTGCACTGTCTCATCCACCCCCTCATCCCTCATCTTACACAACTTGCTACCTACATTCAGGCATAAATTGCAATGTAGACATCACAGAAAATCGGTTATTAATTCCCAATTATAATAAAGCAGATTTCACGAAGATCAGCAGGGTACTAAGCGAAGTTGATTGGGTTGACCTACTAAACGGTAATAACGCCGAAAACATGTGTAATTTATTCACAAATAAACTCCAATCGGTGGTTGAAAAACATGTTCCCATGATAAGAAAACGTCTGAATAACATAAACAAACCCAGTTGGATGACTAATGAGATTCAACAAATCATTGGCAGTAAGCGCCGAGCGTATAAAGGTTACAAGCGATCAAATGCGGACTGCGATTCTAGAGAATACAATGACGTAAAACGTCGCTGCAAAGGATTAATAAAGACTAAAAAGCGCGAGTATGAAGAAAAAATTGCAAAGGAATCCAAATCAAACCCAAAAAGGTTCTTTCAATACGTTCAAAGTAAGAAAAACGTCAAAACAAGTATTGGACCACTGAAAGATAAGAATAACATCTTGGTAAATGATAATAAGAGTATGGCGTTCGTACTCAATGATTACTTTAATGCGGTATTTATTAAAGAAGGCGAAGCTCCATTACCAGAACCAGTAAACATGTATGCAGGACTTGAAAGTGATAGATTGGAAATAGGAGAGATAACAGTAGACGAAATATCAAAGTATTTGCAGAAACTCGACCCAGCAAAATCCGTGGGGGTGGACAAAATTTCGCCGCGATTACTTTGCGAATGTCACAGTCAACTTTCGCTCCCATTAAAGATTATTCTCAATAAATCGCTAATGGACAAAAATGTTCCTAGTATGTGGAAATTAGCTAATGTTACACCGATATTCAAGAAAGGGAGTAAGAGCCTCGCAAGTAATTATCGCCCAATTAGTCTAACGTCTGTGATTGTTAAACTATTTGAGAAAGTATTGCGGGATAAAATAGTGTCCTTTTCTCGATGAAAATAAACTAAATACTAAACTCCCAGCATGGATTTCGAAATAAGAGATCCTGCTTAACAAACCTACTCGATTTTTTTAATGTCATTTATTCTGGGACGCAAAAATTTCCCCTCGGATGTAATATACCTTGATTTTCAGAAAGCCTTCGATACAGTTCCCCATAAGCGACTGTTGACCAAGCTAAGGGCACATGGCTTAGGAGAGCAATTATGTTCATGGATTGGCGATTGGCTTTCAAATCGTAAACAACGGGTAGTAATAAATGGCGAGGCATCTGATTGGTTAGATGTTACTAGTGGGGTGCCTCAGGGCTCGGTCTTGGGTCCTACTCTTTTTCTGATATATATCAACGATCTGGACAGCGGACTTGTATCTAAAATATCGAAATTTGCAGATGACACCAAATTAGGCGGTAAAGCATATACTAGAGAAAACTGCGAACTCATACAAAGTGATCTCGACAAACTATCAGATTGGAGTGATAAAATGGCTATTAAAAATTCAATTCCGATAAATGTAAAGTAATGCATATAGGCAACGATAACCTCAAATATAACTATCAAATGCAAAATAAATCGTTAACTGAAGTACAGCAGGAAAAAGGATTTAGGTGCATCATCAGTACTGATCTGAAACCAGTCCGCATTGCCCAGCTGCCAGTAAAAAGGCAAATATGATGTTGGGCTTTATTAAACGCAACTTGAACATAAAAACTCCGAAAGTAATGACACAATTATACACGTCCTTGGTTAGGCCGCACTTGGAATATGCCGTTCAATTCTGGTCGCCCTGTTTCGTAAAAATCAAAGCCAAATTGGAATCAGTGCAAAGAAGAGCAACCAAACAAATTCCCATCTCTGCGAAATTCATCTTATGAAGAGAGACTGCGGAAACTTAATATGTTTTCCTTAAAGGATCGTAGAATCCGTAGGGACTTGATAGAAACCTTTAAGATCCTAAAAGGATTTGATGTCATAATCAAGAGAACCTATTCGAGCTTTCAACTCAAGTGACAACAAGAAATAATGGTTTAAAACTAAACGGTCAACGTTGCATCACGATCTCCGTAAAAATTATTTCAATGTTAGAGTCGTTGATCGATGGAACAAGTTACCAGCAAATGTTGTCGGAGCCAGCACAATAACTACATTTAAAAACAGACTTGACGCGCACAGTAAAGTAAATGGGTATTGATAGTGCGATTTCGTATCTAGTCCCCCGTATCGATTAGTTGTAGTGGTAGTGGTAGTTGTAGTTAGTATTTTTCATATCCTATCATTCTGCACTATGAAACTTCCATGTTCCTATCCTCTTTAGGGACATGGTATCATTTTCCAACTGTTTTCTTACAAGTAGTTGATAGTTAGTAGTATGTAGTTCAGCAGATACCCTCGTTATGGACCAATAGGTCTCCTGGTGTCTGTTATTCCTATGTAATCCTATGTAATCTATACACCCTACCATACATCAGTGGTCTTAAACTTGCCTTGAATAACAACTCACTACCCCAGCTTCCATCATTGAACCATTCATTCATAAATTTCGCTTTACTCATATACCATTCAAGTGCACCTACTCTTCTCAGACATCCTTGCCCACCAATCACACATTCCTTTATCCTCCACATACTTATTTAGGTAAATATGCAGTTGCAACCAATACTTCCTATTGACCAATTGACCCCCAAAATAATATTTCTAACCTAACCTCATTATAACCTTACGACCTTACCTAATCTTACCAATAACCTCCTAGCGAGACCAAAGGGCGGGAAGGAACTAGAATTTTACCAATTTAGGTTATATTGAGGTTAGGTTTGTAATTTTTTTTGGGGTGGTCTCGCGAGGTTATTAGTGAGGATAGATCTTCAGTGTTGTGATATTTGTCATGTATTTGTTTACATTCTGACGGTGCATTATGATTGGCTAACATTCTCAAAGGTTGATGAAATCTTACTTCTGATTGGCCAAGCAACAATCAGCTGGATTCCATTCCGAATGATCAGAACGGACTTGAAGATCGCATTATCGTGAGCTAAGAACATTCGGAAGGTCCTTTGAAAATACATCTCAGTGGTTTTCGTAGCCCAAGATAAAAAATGGCTGCTAAGAACGCTCTAAGATGAACTTACGATAAGTTACGAACGTTCGAACATCCTGCCCCTGTCCTGGTATCTGTTGTTGGGTTTTTATTCAGATTGATACTCACCTCACCTCACCTCTTGCCACTGTCACCATTTAGAAGTTTGTAGGTCATTCCAGGCATTTGATATTCTGTCAGGGAAAGTTTTTTTGTTTTTTTGTTCTTGTGTGTGTGTGTGTCATTTGAATAGCATACTTTATGCTATTTTACCTTGTGTGTTTGTGTAAGAGACAGAGACATAGAGAGAGAGAGAGAGAGAGAGAGAATGCATTAAATATGTAATAAACAAAGTAAGTAATCCCTTTGTAATATCCTTTCCTCCTCCTCTCCTCCTCCTCTCCTCCTCCTCCTCCTCCTTCTCCTTCTCTTCTTGCTCCAACAGAAAAAGCTCAAAACTACCATGGAGAACTTAGGCTCGAGGAACGCCCCGCGGGACAGCGGTTCGTTTGGCTGGAGTGAGGCGGAGGGTGGTGAGGGGCCCCCCCTGCGCTACACACACTTCTGCATCCCCTACTTCAAGGACGCCAGCGGGATGAGCGCCCCCATGAACCAGGATGCTAAGAGGAAGCTGGAGGAGGGATACCTGGATCTGTACACCTCTCGGAACCGTGGCTGTGAGTGTGTGTGTGTGTGTGTGTTTGTGTGTTCATCTACAGTAAACCCTTGATAAACTGAATCAATTGGGTGGAAGGATAGATCGCAATATCCAATAGTTCTGTTTATAGGATGATCGGTTATCCGCTTCATAAACTGAACTCTGTTGGGCTTATGAGGGGCATTGTTCGATAGTCCACACACAATGATGGCTGCGTGTAAACTGAGACACACGGGCCGGCCAACATGTTCGGTCGGCTCACCAATCGCCGCACATGCCGAACTAGAGTTCAGTATATCAGAGGCTTGTTCGAAGGCATTCAGTTTAGCGAGGTTCGGTTTATCGAGGGTTTACTGTAGTTGTATTTTACAGGGCCTGAGCTACACTCGTGTGGCCCCGTCTCCATAGCTACATTTTTATATTGTTTCTTAGTGCTTAGTGTTGGGGGAAGCCACCACCCCGGGAGGCGGGTCACAACCCCGGCTAATACCCAGCACCCATTCACTGCTAGGTGGACAGGGATTTGGGTTTTAAGGAGGGCGCCCATCTTTCTCTGCTCCACATGGGTATCGAACCCGGGACTTCTCGGTTGTGATCACCTCATAACCTTTCCCTTCACTACTCCCTCCCATGACCTCATTACTCATCCCCACGCCTCAACAACACCCTCCCTCCCGTGACCCAGGGCTGGCCCGGGAGCACAGGCGCCTGGAGGAGGTGGTGCTACACAAGTGGAAGGCATTGTGTGTGAGGAAAGGCGAGGAGAGGATCAGACACCTGAAGCGCCTGATCAAGACACAACAGGAGGAGGAAGATAGGGAAGAGGAAGAGAAGAAGAAACAGAGGAACCTGGTAAGTGAGGGTAAGGAGGAAGGACAAATGAGAGATTTAATAAACTAAGCAAGAATGAGAGAAATAGAGACTTAACTATATTTTACTTTTTATTTCACATAAACAGGAGGAGACAGACGGGGGGGAAGAAGAAGAGGGAGTGATGGGGGAGAAGAAGACACTTAGGAAACGGGTAAGTGATGCTAAGGCGGAAGAATGCCAAGGGAAAGATTAATGATGAAAAATAGCAAGAATGAGAGAAATGGAGACGTGAATTCAAATCAAGGTAGTATATAATATCCGAGGGTATTTTACCATTCCATTTTGAACACATGACATTGAAAAAACTGAGTAAGAAAGTTAAGCATGATCTCTGTTATTATTGAAACCTTGCTGGGAGTCCAATATTGATTTATTTTCTTCAAGATAGGACACTTATTCTAGCCCACAATATTTATACAGTCACAGAAGTTAAGACTAATTGGGCGATAATTGTTTGCGAGGTTTTTGTTCTCTTTCCTAAATATCAGCGTTACATTAGCTAATTTCCACATACACTAAGCCCTCACTTTAACACACCAGTTGGGGGGAAGGGGGTGACGTTATATCCGAAAGTCTGTTATATCCGCGGGATCCGAACTTTACGCATATATAACAGACCATTTCAGTATATAATGAACTCTGTTGAAAAATGAGTTGTATAGAGGTCCGTAAAAGTGAGGGTTTGCTGTGCTGTAACCTAACCCTAAAGTGTGTGAAACCTAACCTAACCTGAATCTAACCTAACCTCACATAAACAGATGCTGACCAAACTGAGGAAGTTAACCTAGCCTAACCTAACCTCACATAAACAGATGCTGCTGACCAAACTGAGGAAGCTAACCTAGCATAACCTAGCCTCACATAAACAGATGCTGACCAAACTGAGGAAGCTAACCTAGCCTAACCTAACCTCACATAAACAGATGCTGACCAAACTGAGGAAGCTAACCTAGCCTAACCTAACCTCACATAAACAGATGCTGACCAAACTGAGGAAGCTAACCTAGCATAACCTAACCTCACATAAACAGATGCTGACCAAACTGAGGAAGCTAACCTAGCATAACCTAACCTCACATAAACAGATGCTGACCAAACTGAGGAAGGAGATTGACACTGTGGAGGATGATCTGTCAGGGTTGAAGGGAACACCGCCCGAGGAACTTGAGCCGCCCCACAGGAGCCATGCGTTGGACTGGGAGGAGATCGCTGCAGAGGCTGTAAGTGGCTGTGCTGGGGTGCTGTGGCTGATGCTGTGATTGTGCTGCGTTCACCTAATGTTACGCTGTGTTCTTGTTCAGGATATCAGTTCAGTTTGTGTTCTTTTATGTCTTACTATATGATCATAATTTTTTTTTTTAAGTTTTGTTTTGTAGCATTGTGAGTGTGTGTGTGTGTGTGTGTTTGCTTTTTCTAACCTCTCCCTTTTCCTCCTTCCTCTATTCTTCTTCTTGTGGTTTTCAATGGTTACTACTACCACCACCACTACTACCACCACCACCACCACCACCACCACCACCACCACGTCTATACTTCTACCACTCCCACTTCTACCACTACCACCACCGCTTCTACTCCTCCCACCACTACCACTATCACCACTACCACTCCTCCCTCCACAGTTTGATGGGTACCGGTCGTCGCTGGAGTGTCAATTGATGTGGGAGAATGTGCTTCACCCGTACATCAACCACGCTAACTGGTCTGAGGAGGAGGACCAGCTCATACAGAAGCTGGTCAGGATGCCGGGACAGAACATCAACTGGGAAGCCGTCGCCATGCGCCTCCACAACAACCGCACCGGCTACCAGGTGTGTGTGTGTGTGTGTGTGGTTCATGGCAGCTGTTCTATGCATGTGATTTAGTCTTGATAGCTGTGACAAAGGAGGAAGTTGAGAGGAGATGTATAGATTGGAAACAAGCAATGGAGAGGAGAGTCTGTCACTCTCTGTCTTTTTCTCATCATTAACAAGTCTCCCAAGTTGCAATTCGAATCTATTTCACCTTACTTGGCCTACCTTTTTGCTGTTTTTTTATTCGGTCACACCCTATTTTTTCCTTTCTCAAGACATCACCTCCTTTACGTCATTCCCTTACGGCCGTGTTTGCAGGTGATGCAGCGTTGGGTGAGCTTCCTGTTGCCCAACCTGAGGCCGATCAAGTGGGGGTCGCGTGACACCAAGAACCTGATGAATGCCGTCAACATGCTGCGGACAGGAGAGCACATACCTTGGACCCAGGTGTGTGGTGGGGTGGAGAGGTGGATAGCAGGTGTGTGGAGGTATGGAGAAGGGGGACAGGTATGTGGGGTAGGGTTATGACTCGGAATAAAAATATTTGCCTGCTATGAAATGTAATGAACATTTTAGTGCCCATTACAAAAACCTTAGTGATTCCGTTCAATTTTAAAAATATGTCCCCCACACAAGCTTAGAAATATTTGAAATTTTCTAATAGCAGTAATTGTATATTACATTGCACAAACTACACATTGTTGGTAGCAACAAACTTTAGATCTAAATACTTGTCTTTTTTGCATTTTTCACCCAGCTCTTCCATCACCTTCACAGCCCTCTTGGCAATCATATTCGAGCGAGGTACATCAAGCAGTGATGGTGCCCTGCTTCACAGTGCTCCAGTGAGTTTTCAAGCCCTTCAGGGCACTGGCACATCCCAGCTTTATGATGCCGAGGAGGAGGTTGTCATAGGTTGTCTCCTTGAATTTTTGAGCACTGAACCAGGCTTCTTGCCACTTTTCAGCGATGAAGCATGCTGGAAGCTCCAAAACACTGCGCCATGATGGCAGTAGAAAGCTTGCAATGAGGGTATAAATAGCCCTCGAGTTCCATCGGGCACTGTGTAGCGAAGGCAGCTTCCTCCACTTGATGACCGGGAATGCAGCGTGCTTCTTACAATGCTGGAATGCCTTGCAGAGTTCATACAAGAACTTGAAGTCGTCCCTCCAGCCGGGGTTCTCGTCCACATCCATTTCTGTTTCTGCCTTGTACTCACTTTGTAGTTCTTTGTAGTTTTCCAACAGTTCATCGATGAACTTGTAGTTCAGACTCGGTTTGGTCGTCGTTTTAGAAACGTAGAAGTCCAGAACGTGTTTCAATATTCTGCCCAATATGTGATGCTGACATCCAATGTATTGAGGCATCTCTAAACCTTTTCCAACCATCGCTCTCTGTATTATCACAACAACGCCATTTGATCGTCCAGTGTTTACGGTAGTTGTGTCACATAGGATCATTTTAATGCTTGACCAGGCATCGTATTCATCAATAATTTTCTCCAGTGCGTCATATACATCCTGAGAAGATCCGCTTTTGCACCGTACAACTCCAAGTTTAATCTCTCTAGTTGCACTTTTGAGGCAGACTACAGTCATGATACTCATGTTTTAACAGTCTTTTGCCATCAAAGTGAAGACAAAAGTCCTTCTCCTCCTTCAGATGAAATTTGATTTCATCCTTCATTTTTTCTACAAATCTGACGACTCCGCGCCAGACACCTGATTGTGTGGGTGTAGGAAGAGCCACACCTTCTTCTCCGAGACTTGCACAGACTTTAGATGCTTTGTTGGTGGATAAAGACTGACGAGTCACCAATTTTGTGGCCATGTTTTGTGGCCACCAATTTTTGTGGTATGTCGCAGATGGTTTCTTTCTCATGGTTGGCTCTGGCTCATCATCAGAGGTGCACTCTGCTGCGCTGCTCACATTGTTGCTTGAGGTGCCAGATTCATTTTCCGTATTGGGTATACCAACGATTTGCTCATGTGGTAATGGTGCATGTCTCTGTCTTTTTGAAGGATGCACGGATAAATTTGGTGCAGGCTTATGAGTGGTATACCATATATCCCACCTTCCCACCTGATTTCTTTTGTTTGTAGTTCGTGCTGACGTGGCGGCGCTTTGTATAGTCAATAACCTTGTAGTTGGTACTTGCAAAGTGTCTAGATAGGATGAAAATCTTATCTTATCTTATCTTTTGTTTGATAAAGCTCTTTATCCTCACGACAAAGCCAAGCACCATCAACTTTAGTGATGTTAAATATGCTGTCTATATCATTAAAAAAAGTCTTTTTTCGATCTCCGTTGGTTCTTCTCATGCAAACCTATAAGTTTGGTCAGTCGTGCATTTATGGCTTGCTGACTAAGAGTGGGAAAGCTGAGTTTTTCCAACCACAGAGTTAATTAATTGACAATCCGTTGAATTCTAGTATTTTTCAATTTCTCTTCTGCCAGTAACGTGTGGTATCTTCCCAAAATATGTCGCTTTTGAGGTAGCCTGGTGTAACTTGACAAGCATTCAGCACGAGGAAGGTCACGCCGCCTTGTATGGACGGCTAAGGGGAGATTTGAAGCCCATTTTCGTGCATTCTTTTCAACTGTCACTAGATCTGAAGTATGACATTTCTTCTATGAGGCTGAAATACAAGAAATATAAATCGTTGTTAGAAGTGCAAATCACTATACCCAACGAAGACTTTACCAGTTACAACTTGCATTGAAATTACGATTTTTTCATAAATTTAATGTTAAATAGAGGACCTCACCATAACATAGTGAAAATTCAGCAATATAAGTGCCTCGGTGGGGGAAATATTTTCATACAAAAGAACAATAACTATAACTAATATGATAAGCGTATGAAACCTCATCACTTAACATAGCAGGAATTTTAAAATTCGAAAAAAATATTTTTTAGTCATAACCCTAATGTGGGGGTGTGGAGAGGGGGGATAGGTGGATAGTAGGTGTGTGGAGGGGGGGGAGGTGGATAGGAGAATGGTTGCCAGTCCCTATAAAGAAGACAGTAAGAGAATAAAATAAAAAAGATGGGTGAGCCAATTTTGTTCGGGAGGTGTCTTGTTACTCTTCTTTTGAAAATATTTAAGTCATAGGAAAGTGGAAAAATAGAAACAGGAAGAGAGTTCCAGAGTTTACCAGTGAAAGGGATGAAGGAGTAAAGATACTGATTAACTCTTGCATTAGGAAGATGGACAGAATAGGGATGAGAATGAGTTTTTATAGGAACGTTTATGAGACGGCAGATAATGATAAGGATTATGATATAATATATCTGGACTTTAGTAAGGCATTTGACAAAGTACCACACGAGAGACTCTTAAATAAGGTTAAGGCTCATGGAATAGATGGGAAGGTTCTTCGTTGGATCAGAGCTTGGCTAAGTAATAGGCAACAAAGGTTTACAATTAATGGTTCTAAATCTGAATGGGGGCAGGTAACAAGTGGAGTTCCACAAGGGTCTGTTTTGGGTCCATTACTATTTTTTATTTACATCAACGACTTGGATAGTGGGATTAACAGTGATATCAGCAAGTTTGCTGATGATACTAAGGTAGGTAGGATTATTGGATCACAGTCTGATGTAAACATATTGCAGGGAGACTTAGATAAACTTAATGAGTGGGCAGTCAGATGGCAGATGGAATGGGCCCCAGACATAACTACGTCACGGTTTGTTTACATCGGTGCATTGTGGGGATAAGGCGGGGTCGCCGCGGGTGGACCTACGAAGGGAAAACTACGGCGATGGAAGAATTTAAGAGTTATTTTGCGCGAAATTGATATTCCAGGTGCTACATTACTGTGCTCTGTTCTTGCTGACTACACTATAGAGAAGACCTGAGGTAATGACTGATGTGCAGAGGCTTCTAAACCAAGAAAACAGAGTCATAACAGAGCCTCGTCAAAAGGTAAGCAACTGGTAGGTACGTAATGTGTCCCTACCACTTGCTTACTTCTTAATGAGACTCTGCTGTGACTGTTTTCCTGGTTTAGAAGCCTTTGCACATCAAATATCACCTCAGGTCTTCTCTATGTTGTCAGCGAGCACGGAAATATAGCACCTGGAATATCAATTTCGCCCAAAACAACTCAAATTTTTTTCATCGTCGTAGTCTTCTCTTTGTAGGCTGTACATATTCATGGTTATGATAGTATTAAAATACCTTATTAATTGAGTTCCTTTTGTTGTCTTTCCTCATAATAAGTAGTGCTACATCATGGTTTAAGTGTTACTTGATGAGCCAATGAATACTCTTGAGTCTATACCAACATCACCAATCTTTGCTTTGATTTATCTTATTACTCCATTCATAAACAAGTTGCATAACCACAGTGACATTACCCATCCTTGCCTCATGGTACCTGCATGGTACTGTCGTCTACCGATATTTTTCTCCCTACACAAATCGGAAAAACTCGCCGACGGTAATGGTTAGGTTGGTATCGGGTCATTTCGCCCACATGCCATTTCGCCACACCATGGAGTAATTTCGCCCACAGGTCAATTCGCCCACACTATGGAGTCATTTCGCCCACACTATGGAGTCTATAGGAGCTAGGAGGTTAGGTTATATTTGTTTAGTGTGTCCAGAACCCCCAACCCCCCGCTAGGAGGTTAGGTTAGATTTGTTTAGGTTAGGTTAGGGTAGGTTAGATTTGAGTAGTTTAGGTTAGATTTGGTTAGGTTAGGTTAGATTAGATTTGGTTAGGTTAGCTTAGCTTATCGGTGGGTCAAGCCCCCTGCTAGGGTAGGTTAATTTTGGTTAGGTTAGGTTTATTTTGGTTAGGCAATTTTCGTCATTTCGCCCACAAGACATTTCGTCCACATGTAAGTCAATTTGCCCACATATAAGAGTCAATTCGCCCACTCTAAAGTCAATTCGCCCTCACGATCCATGTCACGGAGTCATGTTACTATATCTTCCTCTGGCAGAAATGGAATGAACCACCAGTAACCTTGGGCGAAATTACGGTAAATTTCTAGTGTTTGCCCATACTCTCCCACTTCCCCCAAACAAGCTTGGGGACCTGTGGGAATGCGGGGTTTTCGGGTGGGGAACAAATTATGCGTCGGAAACACGTAATTAAAGAGTTGTGTAGGGGGGGGTAAAATTCCCTAGATCTAGGGTAATCTCCTTATATCTAGAGAAAATTGCCTAACCAAAATAAACCTAACCTAACCAAAATTAACCTACCCTAGCAGGGGGTAGGTCCTAGGACCTCCGACCTAGGAAACAATGTATTGAAGCTAGAAATAGAGCTAATAGTGTTAGGATTCATTACCAGAAGTGTTAAAAGTAGAAGTGCGGAGGTTATTCTAAAGCTTTATCTGGCTCTAGTCAGATCTCACCTAGACTATGCGGTTCAGTTTTGGTCTCCATATTACAGGATGGATATAGCCTTGTTAGAAACAGTGCAGAAAAGGATGACCAAAATGATACAAGGGATGTGTAACTTTAGTTATGAAAAGAGATTGAAGTTATTAAAGTTACACTCACTCGCGAGACGCAGAGTAAGGGGCGATCTGATAGAAGTTTTTAAGTGGATAAAGGGATTTAATAAAGGAGAGATAGGAAAAGTTCTTAAGGCTTTTAACCAGGGTAGAACAAGAAGTAATGGATTCAAGCTGGAAGGGAGTAGATTTAGGAAGGAAATAGGGAAAAACTGATTCACAAATAGGATGGTGAATGACTGGAATGGACTCAGTAGACAGGTAGTTAGTGCGGAGTCATTGGGGAGCTTTAAAGAGGGGCTGGACCGGTTCATGGATGGGGATGGAAGGTGGATGTAGGTAGTGTTAGGTGACAGGAACTACCACGTGTAGGCCTCGCGGCCTCTTGTAGCTTCCTTATTTTCTTATGTTCTTATGAGTAGAAAGTCTTGTGCAGCGAGGCCGCGGGAGGGGGGGAGGCATGCAGTTAGCAAGTTCAGAAGAGATAAGATTTTATTGATAAGAAAATAATATTTTCTTATCAAGTTTTGATAAGAAAAGGTTGAAAAAATGACAGGTGAGGAGACTGAGGAGATCATTAAAGGGATCAACAGGGGAATATTAAGAAGTAGAAGAAAATAAGAGGAAAGGATAATTAAAGAAAAGACTAGAAAAAAATGTCTCCTAGAAACATCCTTCTATTCATTTCTTTGCTTTGTATCTGATATTATCTTCAATTTGTGTGTGTAAATCATGGTAGTAGTGAAGGGATATATATATGTCTACGTGTCATAATATGTTGTGTGTGTGTGTGTGTGTGTGTGTGTGTGTGTGTACAGGTCCACCAACACCTGCCTGGCTACACAAGGTCGCAGATCTACAGCCGGTGGCGAATCATCAACCCAGAAAGCCCACACCGACACTTTTCTATCGAGGAGGACTTCATTCTGATCAAGGTAACTACTACTACTGCTACTACCTCTATAACTACTATAACTTACTACTGCTACTACAGTACTACTCTAACTTACTACTACTACTACTACTGTAACTACATGTACAGGTTGAAGTTCCCAAACTCGGCATCCCAAGACTCGGCAACACCCAAAACTCGGCTATGGTTCCGGATTTTCCAAAACACGGCAGAACACCCAAAACCCGGCGCGTAGTTGCCGGGTCGGCCGCTGGGTGCCACCACACTAGGCCGCTTGGTTTCTCCCGCCGATTTGTTTGTTGTTATTGTTCAGTGGTGTTGTGACTGTAGAGTTGTGTACACTGTTATTTTGTGTACTTCTACGGGTCTGTTATTGGTATTATGGCTCCAAAACGTCCAGGAACACCTACTGGTGGAAGTGAAAAGAAAAGGAAGAACAATGTGTTAACTATTTCTGAGAAAATTGACCTTTTGAAGAAGTTGGATGGCGGAACCTCAGTGCGGAATTTGTGTGAAATATATGGTGTGGGGTCATCTACAGTGTATGACCTCAAGAAACAGAAAACAAAGTTACGTGAATTTTATGCCAGGAGTGAGACGGTGAAAGGTATGGACATACGTAAGACCATGAGACATGGGAAGAGTGAAGATTTGGACAAAGCATTAATGCAGTGGCCCAGACAGCGTCGTGATGATGGAATGAAAATATCAGGGGACATGATGATGACTGATTTTTTTCATGTGATTTTCATGCTTTTTCCCCCCTTAATATATCTACGTTCTAAAAGTCGGAAAATTCCATTACTCGGCTCGGCGCTGGTCCCGAGGTTGCCGAGTTTGGGAACTTCAACCTGTACTACTACTACTTTTAACTTACTACTACTACTACTTCTATAACTACTACTACTATTAACTTACTACTACTATAAATTACTACTACTACTTTTAACTTACTACTACTACTACTTCTATGACTACTACTACTATTAACTTACTACTACTATAACTTACTACTACTACTGTAACTACTACTACTACTGTAACTACTACTACTACCATCACCAGCATAACTTATGAAGCTTTACTTCATATGACTAAACTAAATATTTACTTCTAAGATTCACAATTTCTTCTCATATAGATATACATCATGATATCAATTTACAAGGTTCTCTCTCTCTCTCTCTCTCTCTCTCTCTCTCTCTCTCTCTCTCTCTCTCTCTCTCTCTCTCTCTCTCTCTCTCTCTCTCTCTCTCTCTCTCTCTCTCTCTCTCTCTCTCTCTCCCCCCCAGGGTCTGTACTTGTTTGGCCTCAACTACATCAGCATCGCCCACTTCCTGCCGGGTCGCACTGCCACCCAGGTCAGGCTGAGGGTCAAGCGCACCTACATGACCTGCTTAGCCACCACCCCATGGACCAGGTGTGTGTCTTGACCTGCCACCCTTTAGGTCTGCAGGACGGAGTCAGGCACATCTACTCGCCTCATGTTAAGTTGGTGAAAATGGGTCCCCTTCACTCTCCCCTTCTGAACACAAGGGTTTGGCTGAGGTGTTGGGTGTTGGGTGAGAATGCCGTACTCCAAGCTCCGCCCTAAAGCCCCAACACCCGACACCTCAGCCAATCCTGTGTGTTCGGAAGGGGGGAGTGAGGGGTCCCATTTTTGCCAACTTAACATGCGGCGTGTATAGTGTCCCGTCTTCTGGTTCTAAGTTTTTTTTCTCATAAATTTTAGTTCCAACTAAGAAAAAATATCAGGTACAAAGTTATGAATATTTTTACTTTGTGTAACTTTAAATGTATTTTTGTTCATTTTTTGTTTTGCAGCATTTCTGCCTTTCTACAGGCCGGTCAAAAGACTCAGATTGCTATGTTTGCCCAGCTATGAAAGACTCAGATTGCTATGTTTGCCCAGCTATGAAAGACTCAGATTGCTATGTTTGCCCAGCTATGAAAGACTCAGATTGCTATGTTTGCCCAGCTATGAAAGACTCAGATTGCTATGTTTGCCCAGCTATGAAAGACTCAGATTGCTATGTTTGCCATCCTATGAAAGACTCAGATTGCTATGTTTGCCCAGCTATGAAAGACTCAAGATTGCTATGTTTGCCATCCTATGAAAGACTCAGATTGCTATGTTTGCCATCCTATGAAAGACTCAGATTGCTATGTTTGCCATCCTATGAAAGACTCAGATTGCTATGTTTGCCCAGCTATGAAAGACTCAGATTGCTATGTTTGCCCAGCTATGAAAGACTCAGATTGCTATGTTTGCCCAGCTATGAAAGACTCAGATTGCTATGTTTGCCCAGCTATGAAAGACTCAGATTGCTATGTTTGCCATCCTATGAAAGACTCAGATTGCTATGTTTGCCCAGCTATGAAAGACTCAGATTGCTATGTTTGCCCAGCTATGAAAGACTCAGATTGCTATGTTTGCCATCCTATGAAAGACTCAGATTGCTATGTTTGCCCAGCTATGAAAGACTCAGATTGCTATGTTTGCCCAGCTATGAAAGACTCAGATTGCTATGTTTGCCATCCTATGAAAGACTCAAGATTGCTATGTTTGCCCAGCTATGAAAGACTCAGATTGCTATGTTTGCCCAGCTATGAAAGACTCAGATTGCTATGTTTGCCCAGCTATGAAAGACTCAGATTGCTATGTTTGCCATCCTATGAAAGACTCAGATTGCTATGTTTGCCCAGCTATGAAAGACTCAGATTGCTATGTTTGCCCAGCTATGAAAGACTCAGATTGCTATGTTTGCCCAGCTATGAAAGACTCAGATTGCTATGTTTGCCCAGCTATGAAAGACTCAGATTGCTATGTTTGCCCAGCTATGAAAGACTCAGATTGCTATGTTTGCCCAGCTATGAAAGACTCAGATTGCTATGTTTGCCCAGCTATGAAAGACTCAGATTGCTATGTTTGCCCAGCTATGAAAGACTCAGATTGCTATGTTTGCCATCCTATGAAAGACTCAGATTGCTATGTTTGCCCAGCTATGAAAGACTCAGATTGCTATGTTTGCCCAGCTATGAAAGACTCAGATTGCTATGTTTTGCCCAGCTATGAAAGACTCAGATTGCTATGTTTGCCCAGCTATGAAAGACTCAGATTGCTATGTTTGCCCAGCTATGAAAGACTCAGATTGCTATGTTTGCCCAGCTATGAAAGACTCAGATTGCTATGTTTGCCCAGCTATGAAAGACTCAGATTGCTATGTTTGCCCAGCTATGAAAGACTCAGATTGCTATGTTTGCCCAGCTATGAAAGACTCAGATTGCTATGTTTGCCATCCTATGAAAGACTCAGATTGCTATGTTTGCCCAGCTATGAAAGACTCAGATTGCTATGTTTGCCCAGCTATGAAAGACTCAGATTGCTATGTTTGCCCAGCTATGAAAGACTCAAGATTGCTATGTTTGCCCAGCTATGAAAGACTCAAGATTGCTATGTTTGCCCAGCTATGAAAGACTCAGATTGCTATGTTTGCCATCCTATGAAAGACTCAGATTGCTATGTTTGCCCAGCTATGAAAGACTCAGATTGCTATGTTTGCCCAGCTATGAAAGACTCAAGATTGCTATGTTTGCCCAGCTATGAAAGACTCAGATTGCTATGTTTGCCATCCTATGAAAGACTCAGATTGCTATGTTTGCCCAGCTATGAAAGACTCAGATTGCTATGTTTGCCCAGCTATGAAAGACTCAGATTGCTATGTTTGCCCAGCTATGAAAGACTCAAGATTGCTATGTTTGCCCAGCTATGAAAGACTCAGATTGCTATGTTTGCCCAGCTATGAAAGACTCAGATTGCTATGTTTGCCATCCTATGAAAGACTCAGATTGCTATGTTTGCCCAGCTATGAAAGACTCAGATTGCTATGTTTGCCCAGCTATGAAAGACTCAGATTGCTATGTTTGCCCAGCTATGAAAGACTCAGATTGCTATGTTTGCCATCCTATGAAAGACTCAGATTGCTATGTTTGCCCAGCTATGAAAGACTCAGATTGCTATGTTTGCCCAGCTATGAAAGACTCAGATTGCTATGTTTGCCCAGCTATGAAAGACTCAGATTGCTATGTTTGCCATCCTATGAAAGACTCAGATTGCTATGTTTGCCATCCTATGAAAGACTCAGATTGCTATGTTTGCCATCCTATGAAAGACTCAGATTGCTATGTTTGCCCAGCTATGAAAGACTCAGATTGCTATGTTTGCCCAGCTATGAAAGACTCAAGATTGCTATGTTTGCCCAGCTATGAAAGACTCAGATTGCTATGTTTGCCATCCTATGAAAGACTCAGATTGCTATGTTTGCCCAGCTATGAAAGACTCAGATTGCTATGTTTGCCATCCTATGAAAGACTCAGATTGCTATGTTTGCCCAGCTATGAAAGACTCAGATTGCTATGTTTGCCCAGCTATGAAAGACTCAGATTGCTATGTTTGCCATCCTATAAAAGACTCAGATTGCTATGTTTGCCCAGCTATGAAAGACTCAGATTGCTATGTTTGCCATCCTATAAAAGACTCAGATTGCTATGTTTGCCCAGCTATGAAAGACTCAGATTGCTATGTTTGCCATCCTATGAAAGACTCAGATTGCTATGTTTGCCCAGCTATGAAAGACTCAGATTGCTATGTTTGCCATCCTATAAAAGACTCAGATTGCTATGTTTGCCATCCTATGAAAGACTCAGATTGCTATGTTTGCCCAGCTATGAAAGACTCAGATTGCTATGTTTGCCCAGCTATGAAAGACTCAGATTGCTATGTTTGCCATCCTATGAAAGACTCAGATTGCTATGTTTGCCCAGCTATGAAAGACTCAAGATTGCTATGTTTGCCCAGCTATGAAAGACTCAAGATTGCTATGTTTGCCCAGCTATGAAAGACTCAAGATTGCTATGTTTGCCCAGCTATGAAAGACTCAAGATTGCTATGTTTGCCATCCTATGAAAGACTCAGATTGCTATGTTTGCCCAGCTATGAAAGACTCAGATTGCTATGTTTGCCATCCTATGAAAGACTCAGATTGCTATGTTTGCCATCCTATGAAAGACTCAAGATTGCTATGTTTGCCATCCTATGACCCTGTGTGTGTCTCCCTCAGGCAGGAAGACAACATCCTGCAGCAGCGTGGCAAGGTTGGGGCGCGTGGGTGGCGTCTGCTAGTGATGGACCTGCCGCGGCGCCTGCCCGTCCACATGCGCTGCCGCTACCTCATGCTGGTGGTGTGGCACAAGCTTAGGGGGTCCGACGGGAAGAGGGTGAGTGTGGCGGTAGTGTGGTGGTGGTGGTGGTGAGTGTGGTGGTGGTGCTGAGTGTGGTGATGGTGGTGCGTGTGGTGGTGGTGGTGGTGAGTGTGGTGGTGGTGAGTGTGGTGGTGGTGGTTGTGTGGTGGTGGTGAGTGTGGTGGTGGTGGTGAGTGTGGTGGTGGTTGTGGTGGTGGTGGTGGTGAGTGTGTGTGGTGGTGGTGGTGAGTGTGGTGGTGGTGGTGAGTGTGGTGGTGGTGGTGGTGTGTGTGGTGGTGGTGGTGGTGGTGGTGTGTGTGGTGGTGGTGGTGGTGGTGGCAAGATTCAACATCCTGAGTTATAACCGGGCATTTATGTAGATGCCAGGACACTTGTTTGATGCATCACGGCTGTACAGTAAACCCTGGCTTTTTCAGACAAACCCTTCCCCCAAATTTATGGGTTTGTTCAAGTGAGGGATTATTGTATTTGTGTTGGTTGTGGGTGTTGCAAGGCAGGGCAGCCATTGCAAACACTCCTCCCCTCAACAAATTTGTGATTATTTGGCCAGATTTTATTTAAGCTACGTATGATTCCTTGTCTTCACGTAATAACTCATGTACTGTAAATTTTAAGTCCACCTATAAAACTATTCTGTATTTTGTTCAGGATGTACGAATTATTGTTACCCTAGTTAATGAACAGTCTTTGTGTTAAGGTCTACCTGATATGTTTGGGGAAAGCATTTTGTATATATGTATAAAGAAAATACACATAGACAGTAATGTAAGACAGGCACACTGTCAAGTAGTAGGTCTGCACTACACTGCAACACTGTCTGGCACCTGTAACCCTTCATGCAGTGTTGATGCCGCAGCCCACAGCCAAGACTATGCTCCACGCATGTTAAGTTGGCGAAAATACCCCCTTCCTTCAATCTCCTCGTCCGAACGCACGGGATTGGCTGAGGTGTTGGGTGTTGGGTGTTGGGTGTTGGGTGAGAATGCCTGGCTCCAAGTTCCGCCCTTAAGCCCCGACACCCAACACCTCGGCCAATCCCGTGCATTCGGAAGGGGGGAGTAAGATGGCCTCATTTTCGCCAACGTAACATGTGGCGAGTATAGGTCTCAACACACCTAACCAAGGGTGGCACCAAACCGTTAATCCGTTAATCGTTAATTAACAAAGTTAACATTTTCGTTAACGATTTAACTTAAGTTAACTTTGGAAATCATTATCGGACTAATTAACTTCCGTTACATTTAACTTACGTTAACTCAAGTCCGCTAAACTGTGAAAAAACTATCCCAAAAGTCCCAAAACTATGAAATCAGACTTTTTTTAGGTTTTTTTAAAAGTTAAAACTAAAATCTGCCTTTTTTTTTTTTTTTTTTTTTTAACTAAAGCAAAAACAACTATAGTTTTTGGGTTCTAAAGCCCTTAAAAAACCCATAAAGGCAGATTTGATAGTTTTGGCACTTTTCAAAGGTGTTTTTAGGTGGTTTTAGAGCAAAAACAGATTTTTTTTTTTTCTAGAATAAAAATTTACGTTAACGGTTTATCGATAACTTCCGTTACATTTTTAAAGAATTAACTGATTAACGGTTATCGAAGGTCATTTTTTGGATAACGGATTAAAGGTTAACGAAGTTAACTTTTTGATTAACGGTGCCCACCACTGCTTCTAACCTCCCAGGCCTAACTAACAATATTATACAGTGGACATCTTAAAGTTATCCCAGACGTAAAATTACTAATTATAGAAAAGATATACTCGGCAGCACTCATGATCAACAAAAACTTCAGTGGGGCCCATCAATTAGTGCTAATGTTTTTCTAGCTACCGGGTAGAGTCAACTACGGACTCGGGGACACACTAGCCAGGGAAGAACGTCGAGTGTTTGCAGGTTTTCATCTTGACGCCGGGTTACATATCACCTCCGTGCATAGGACTGATGTACAGTAAAACCTCTCCTATTCGGACCCTCATTATTCAGACTTTGACATTATTCGGACTTTTTTTTTCTTCTTTTTTTCCCCCTAGATATACCATAAACACCTAGATTTTTTTTCTATTTTTCCCTAGATATACCATAAACACCTAGAATTTTTTTTTTTTTTTTTTTTTTTTTTTTTTTTTTTACGGGTCGAAATTTCTGCTATATTATAAACCCTAGATTTTTTTTTTTTTTTTTTTTTTTTTTTTTAGGGTCGAATTCTAGCTATACTAAAACACAGATTTTTTTTTTAAAATCCCATTATCGGATTGCATTATGACGGACACTGGCCCAATTAGTCCGAATATGAGAGGATACTGTAACAATCACTAGGAGGAATCAACATCTTAAAACAACTTGCCCCATTAATACACTTGACAGCCTGGCATCTCCGCCTTGGCCCCATGGTCTACCTCCTAGTATGATCTTGCCCTGACTCACACGCCCTCCTCTTCCATCCAGCCACCTTGTTCCATCACGCTCAACCGGATCAGAGGAAATCAAGAAATTCGATTCTTATAATGAAGATCTCAAGTGAAGGAATGGTGGACGCAGCAGGGTGAATGGACACGTAAAGAAAGAGAGTGGACGTTGAGAGAGAGAAGAGGAGATGAGGAGAGAGAGAGAGAGCAGAGAGAAAGAATGGAGATTGCGAGGAGTCTGAAAAAATAAGTACAAATACGGAATAATGGTAGGAGTACAAGTTTTTTTTTTTTGACACCCCTCATATAGGATGTGAAAGGACATAGGACAGAGATGAGATGAGAGAGAGATGATGACTACTAGTGAGGAGAGAGAGAGATTGAAGAGTATGACTAAGAGAGATACATGAGGAGAGACAGAGAGATCAGTATCTTTATTATTTTGTACATTATGCAGGTCATTTATCTAATATACATCTCTGTTTATATTTAGCAATGGTATGTGGGTCTAAGCATTACCATCACTACAACCACCATCACCACCTCCCCACACAGAACCAGCTGTACTAAGCTGAGCCGAAAACTGGCGTGCTCTGATGAGAGGGATACATCGACACACAGGAAACTAACGCTCCAAGCTGGCTGATAACGCTGAGGGGCGCGCCTGCGTCACCCTGCCATGTACACCGCAGTGGACACCCGTCGTCTGCTCTGCACTCATGTTCGACCATTCTTGCCCGTGTGATAACCGACCCGATTCAGGATTCGAGACTTCGGACAGGGGAGCATCAAGATTTGACTTCTTTTACTCTTAGTACCTTTATAAGAGCGTGGTGAGCAGGCTTGTATAGTAAGTAACCTTGGAGTGGTATGCAAGGTCTAGATAGGATCAAGTATATCTACTTATATGTTATTGTGGTGAAGGGTTGTCGTTGTTGAAGGTGTGTTAGTGTCTGTGGAAGGGTTGTAGTCATATAGTTGAGGTCTGAAGGGTGCTAAGAGAGAATCCAAGGGATGAGGACAGGGTTGTCGTGGTATGGTATTATCTCTTGTTACATATGTATGCTGATAGGGCTACTGCTACACCTACATAGGGAAGCTTACAGTCAGCTATCTGAGTTCTAGAACTAGCTGTATTGGAGTTGTAGCAACAGTAGTATGGATGGAAGGATCTGACAGCAGATCAGTGACAGGGTTGTACGTAGTCAGTGTACAGATGGAAGGGTGTCAGCATTGTATGTAGTGGAAGGGTTTGCTAGTGTGTCAGACGAGACAGTCTGTACCAGTAGTAGTAGTGAAGCATTCCGTACTCTCGGCGTGGAGGGTGAGCATAACCTGTATGGAGTGGAGGTGTAGTCAAGAAGTAGCTGGGAGCAGGGTGTAGTAGAGTGAGTGAAGGGTTGTACGTAGTAGTGTAGTGGAAGGGTTTGCAGTAGTAGTGTGGTAGAGGGTTGTCAGTAGTAGTAAGTGAAGGTGGAAGGGTTGTAGCAGTAGTAGTAGTAGTGGATGGAAGGGTTGTAGAGTAGAAGTAGTGGTGGAAGGGTTGTAGTAGTAGTAGTAGTAAGGTTAGCGTAGGGTGGAAGTGAGTTGTAGAGTAGTAGTAGGTGGAAGGTGTATAGTAGTGGTAGTGGAAGGTTGTAGCAGTTAGTGTGTGAGTGGAAGGGTGTGTAGAGTAGTAGTTGGTAGTGAGTGGAAGGGTTGTAGCAGCTAGTAGTGTTGGATGGAAGGGTCTAGTAGTAGTGTGATAGTAGTAGTGGAAGGGTTTAGTAGAGTAAGGTAGTGAGTAGTAGGGTGGAAGGGTTGTAGAGTAGAGTAGTGGTGGAAGGGTCTGTAGTAGTAGTGGTAGTGGAAGGGTTGTGCAGTAGTAGTAGTGGGAGGTGAAGTGTTGTAGAGTAGTAAGTAGTGTGTGGAAGGGTTGTAGTAGTAGTGTAGTGGTAAGGGTATATAGTAGTGGCTGAGTCTAGTTAGTAGTGGTAGTGGAGTGGAAGGGTTGTAGAGTAGAAGTAGTGGTGGAAGGGTTGTAGTAGTAGTAGGTAGTGGAAGGGTTGTAGCAGTAGTGGTGATGAAGGGTTGTAGTAGTAGTGAGTGTAGTGGTGGGAAGGGTTGAAAGTAGTAGTGGTGGAAGGGTTGTAGTAGTAGTGGTGGGAAGGGCTGTAGTAGTAGTGGTAGTGGAAGGGTTGTAGCAGTAGTAGTGGGTGGAAGGTTTGTAGAGTAGTGGTGTGGAAGGGTTGTAGTAGTAGTAAGGGTAGTGGGAAGGGTTGTAGAGTAGAGTGGTGGAAGGGCTGTAGTAGTAGTGGTAGTGGAAGGTTTGCAGTAGTAGTAGTGGTAGAAGGGTTGTTAGTAGTAGGTGTGAAGGGTTGTAGTAGTAGTAGTGTAGGTGGAAGGGTTGTAGTAGTAGTGGTGGTGGAAGGGTTGTAGTAGTAGTAGTGGAAGGGTGTAGTTAGTAGTGGATGGAAGGGTTGTAGTAGTAGTAGTGGTATGGAAGGGTTGTATAGTGGTAGTGGAAGGGTTGTAGTAGTAGTAGTGGTGGAAGGGTTGTAGTGGTAGTGGAAGGGTTGTAGTAGTAGTGGTAGTGGAAGGGTTGTAGCAGTAGTAGTGGTAGTGGAGTGGAAGGGTTGTAGCAGTAGAAGTAGTGGTGGAAGGGCTGTAGTAGTAGTGGTAGTGGAAGGGTTGTAGCAGTAGTAGTGGTAGTGGAGTGAAGGGTGTAGTATAGAGTAGAAGGTGTAGTGGTAGTGGAAGGGTTGTAGTAGTAGTAGTGGTAGTGGAAGGGTTGTAGCAGAGTAGTAGTGGAAGTTGTAGTAGTAGTGGAAGGGTTGTAGCAGTAGTAAGTGTGGTGGAAGGGTTGTAGTAGTAGTAGGTGAGTGGAAGGGTTGTAGTAGAGGTAGTGGAAGGGTTGTGAGAGTGGTGTGGAAGGGTTGTAGCAGTAGAAGTAGTGGTGGAAGGGTCGTAGTAGTAGTAGTGGAAGGGTTGTAGTTGTAGTAGTAGTAGTGGAAGGGTTGTAGTTGTAGTAGTAGTGGTGGTGGAAAGGTTGTAGTAGTAGTAGTAGTAGTGGTGGAAGGGTCGTAGTAGTAGTAGTGGAAGGGTTGTATAGTAGTAGTGGTGGAAGGGTTGTAGAGTAGTAGGTAGTTAGTAGTAGTAGTGGTGTGGAAGGGTTGTAGTAGTAGTAGTAGTGTGGAAGGGTCGTAGTAGTAGTGGTGTGGGGAAGGGTTTAGTAATAGTAGTGGTGGTGGAAGGGTTGTGAGTAGTAGTAGTAGTAGTAGTGGTGGTGGAAGGGTTGTAGTAGTGGTAGTAGTGGAAGGGTTGTAGTAGTAGTAGTGGTGGAAGGGTCGTAGTAGTAGTGGTGGTGGTGGAAGGGTTGTAGTAGTAGTAGTGGTGGAAGGGTTGTAGTAGTAGTGGTGGTGGAAGGGTTGTAGTAGTAGTGGTGATGGAAGGGTTGTAGTAGTAGTAGTGGTAGTGGAAGGGTTGTAGTAGTAGTGGTGATGGAAGGGTTGTAGCAGTAGTAGTGGTAGTGGAAGGGTTGTAGCAGTAGTAGCAGTAGTGGAAGGGTTGTAGTAGTAGTAGTAGTGGTGGAAGGGTTGTAGCAGTAGTAGTGGTAGTGGAAGGGTTAGTAGTAGTAGTAGTAGTAGTAGTAGTGGTGGTGGTTGAAGCAGTAGTAGTGGTAGTGGAAGGGTTGTAGTAGTAGTAGTGGTGGTGGTGGTGGTGGTTGAAGCAGTCACCACTATCATTATTTCTTTTACTACTACTACAATTACTACCATCTATCAATAAGAGATTTAATGTTGATCTATTTATAACGCTCAGTCCCTTCTTCCTCAAGTTAAGATGTAGACTCGTAGAGGAACAGAGAAACACCTATTTTCTGTTTTTTCCTCTTTATTTATTCTGATACAGTAAAAGCCTTATAACTCGGCACGATAGGGGCTCTGGCCCTTGCCGAGTTATTCAATGTGCCGAGTTATTCAATGTCCTCCTCTGATATGGGTTATAAAAAAAAAAAAAAAAAAAAAAAAAAAAGGAAATACAGTTCTGTAAAAGCATAAAAACTACACTTACCAATGAACGGGTAGAATGTGCTGGATTTGATATCAAACTCAGCACAAATAGCACGCATGGACGCACCTGCATCCATGCTTGCCAGCACTTTCACCTTTTCCTGCAGGCTCAGGCTCTTCAATTTCATTCCCTTCCTGCTGGAGACACCCTTGCATGATGGAGCTGACATCTTGACATACAGTACTGTATGATGTAATCCCAAAACACGTAAAATAGCTGGCAAAGTAAAGCAAAGGTCTGGTACCAGCGCGTAGGCTGAGCCGTGTTTTTGTCGTCCAAGCACCGTCTTGGATTACGAAACCCAATCCAATAACACTTGCTGAAATGTGTGTTATACTACTCTGTGATATTGTTTGCAATGTTTTGCATTGATTATTATTTCGGCTCCTACCAAACTTGTTGTGTTTTTGAAGCAGAAACCAATCCTTTTTCAATTTCGACAAAAAACGGAATTCGTATCTAAGACGGTGCTTTGACAACATAAACACGGCTCAGCAGCTGACAGCCTACATGCTGGTTCCCGACCTTTGCTTTAGTTTGCCACCTATTTTACGTGTTTTGGGATTACATCATACAGTACTGTATTTCAAGATGTCAGCTCCATCACGCAAGGGTGTCTCCAGCAGGAAGGGAATGAAATTGAAGAGCCTGAGCTTGCAGGAAAAGATCAAAAGGACAAAAATACGACTTTATGCGACTGACGATATGCAGAGTGTAAGCGAAGAGATGCAGTTATAACATCAATATGCCGAGATACATTATTTTTTGCCAACTTTCTGTTTACATGTTCACAGAAGAGGTTGTGAGGGCATGATATGCCGAGTGAAAACCATGAGATGCAGTTTAGGTGAGGCGGTAGCAGAGTGGTTAGCGTCACCGAGTGGCGTTCTCGAAGACCCGAGTTCGATCCCGAGTGAGACCCATAAATCCACTTGAAATCTTTTTGCACCGTCGAGTGGCCTAAGAACACCCACATGCCCTGTCCATTAACTCCACCTTCGACTGTGAGTGCATGGGAGGACACAGGGGGCGGCATGAGCCTCTAATTACAGGCGTCACTATAACAATCCTGCCTGCGCCACCACGGGCGAGGGCCAACCATCACAGCCCTCGAGTGAGCCTCCAGGGCCTATCATTCCACCCCTGGAGCTCACTGCCTACATGTGCTATGGGCATAGGTGTGTGTGTGTGTGTGGGTGTGGGTGGGTGGGTGTGTGTGTGTGTGTGTGTGTAAAAAAAAAAAAAAAATCAAATTCCGAGTTATACAGTGCCGAGTTATAAGGGTTTTACTGTACATGGAAGGATAGTGAGGCAGAACAGGTGATATAAGTCAGGCAAGTTAGTAAGTACATGGCTAGGTAAGGGACAGTAAACCCTCTATTTAACGAACCAATTGGGGAGAAGGGGGTGACGGTATATCTGAAGGAGCCGAATTTTTCCATATAACAAACTGTCCGTTATATGAAGTGAACGTTCACTATTTCCGACCATTTCCGTGTATAATGAACTTTGTTAGTTAGATGAGATGCAAGTTCATATACTTATGTACATGCCGCCATCACAAATACTACACACATACAGGGAAATTACATGTTCGGCCGGCGTGTACATGTTCGGCCGGCGTGTACATGTTCGGCCGGCGTGTACATGTTCGGCCGGCGTGTACATGTTCGGCCGGCGTGTACATGTTCGGCCGGCGTGTACATGTTCGGCCGGCGTGTACATGTTCGGCCGGCGTGTACATGTTCGGCCGGCGTGTACATGTTCGGCCGGCGTGTACATGTTCAGCCGGCGTGTACATGTTCGGCCGGCGTGTACATGTTCGGCCGGCGTGTACATGTTCAGCCGGCGTGTACATGTTCAGCCGGCGTGTACATGTTCAGCCGGCGTGTACATGTTCAGCCGGCGTGTACATGTTCAGCCGGCCGACTACCGAACCAATCCCCGCATTTACCTAACTTATTTGGTAAATCCCCGCATGTACCGGACTGCCAGTAAAGTTTGTTAAAGCCAAAATTTGTTATATAGAGGTTCGTAAAAGCGAGGGTTTACTGTATAATAGGTACTTATAATAATGATGTATTCTTTTATGATTTTCAAGTGCATAGTAATCACTGTTTTATCCTTTCCAGCGGGTGTTGGGGGAGGCAGGGGTCGGGGTGGCGCAGGGAGGCTTGCCGACATGCCCGTCTTCGCCCCCAACTGTGCCACGGTGGGGGCTGTGCTCTCCATGGTCGTCCATCTGCCTGTCCTGACCGAGATGGCGACAGGGCAGTTCCTGTTTCAAAAGTAAGCATCCCACCCTCATTCATTAATTCTCTCTCTCTCTCTCTCTCTCTCTCTCTCTCTCTCTGGTTAGGTTGAAAGAGGTTAGATTTTATCACGGGTTAGATTAAAAATACACTTTACCCTCGATTGAATGGATTTCGGATTTAACGGACTCCATCTGCTACCGGACAAGCGATCCAAACCATTCAAAAAGTCCGCTGCTTGAAAAATGCGTACGCTGGGTCGCAGGGTGAAAACAGTGTGGGTGTTCCTGCAAATTCAGCTTGTAGTGCCAGTCACTGTTTACCTCCTGACCTAGTCTCTACAGTCTACAGTCTACACAGTTTGGTTGTATTTGTGATTATTTCTCATTCATTCATTTCACAATTTTAGCCAGCGAAATGTCCACCAAGATTGTGAAAAGGAGCATGTTAACCTTGATATAATGCCAAAGCTGGAATTAATTCATGTATTTGAAAGGGAAAGTATTGTTGCAAAGGTGTGTAAAGGGTAATTCCCTCACTGATCTCGTCTGCCACCTGGACAGCTACACTGCGGAGATGCTGGCCAACATGTCCCCCTGCCAGCTGTCCAAGATACACGTCATCCAGAATGATGCCCTGCGCCTCACTGCCACCAGGACACAGGTAGGCAGGTGATGGTTACCAGAGTTTGTTAACATAAGAACATAAGAAAATAAGGAAGCTACAAGAGGCCGTGAGACCTACACGAGGTAGTTCCTGTTACTTAACTCTACCTATATCCACCTCTCTTTCCCATCCATGAATTTATCCAGACTCCTTTTAAAGACCCCAATAGACTCCGCGTTGACCACCTGACGACTTAGTCCATTCCAATCACTCACCACCCTATTTGTGAACCAGTTTCTCCCAATTTCCTTTTTAAATTATGCTTTTCCAGCCTTTTAACCCTCAAAGTAGCACAGTGTGTGGCGTGTGTTTAGCGGTGTGGGTTGTAATACTAAATAGTATTTTATTTTCACCCGAAGGCATACATTCAAATAAAGCATAATATACATACATGAGTAAATGAACTTCAGTACTAAAGCAAATAAAAGATAATATATACACGTGGGCAATATATACCTTTGTAATTGTAATGTTTTAACTTGGTGTAAGGTAGGAGTGAAAGGTGTTTTGGGTGGAGAAATCTTAAAGTAATCGTCCAGACCATTTCATCATTCCTGATTTAATGCAATCAAATCATAGCCATTAATGAGTATATCAACAATACGTCGTCACTTTTTGTATCCAGTCAGCCGTTTTTAAATAATCCGCAATAAAAATCTGCAAATTCCCCGAGTTTTCAAAACACACTCAAGGTTTGCAGACGCTCAGGCTCAGGCTCGGTGACGTAGCATCAGGGAGGCTCCTCTTCCCGCGCTGATCAGAGAAGCACGTAAACACAGAGATAAATATAGTACTTGAAGATATTTGGGTGTTTCCGATAGATTTTTTTTGCTATATGCCACATGCATGCATCCTTTATGGGTGCAGCAAGACAGCTGTGCCTTTCGAGAAAAGTTTGCACACGGAAAGGAGTGGCGTGTGTAGGGTGATACACGCCTATAGTGTGTTGGGGCCAGCAGTTGTGTTGAGAAACGGTGTGTAGTGAGGGTACACAGCAGGTGAAAGACTGGGTGAGAGTGTGCAGCGCGACTAGTCGCCTACCCAGTGTGTGGGTTGGGACGACGAGTGTGAGGTGAGCCTGTGTACACGGGTGTGCTGGACAAGGGCAGCGCCCCCCCGTAAGACAGTGACTCAGTCCAACACCATACCAGACCAGGTGGCCCTGTTAGACAGGGACGCCAGGACTGGCAGCAGCGGTGGACCACCACGACTGTGAGGCTTTGCCTCTTAACAAGACCAAGTAAACCAGTTGTGGAGTGGGCGTGCCCTGTGGTGAGAGACCCTGTGGTGGTGTGGCTGTCACACTTTCTGCCTTCCCACCTGCATATTTTCCAACTCTATGCTGTAGTTAATGCTAGTATGTGGTTTCCGAGTAATGACGTTTGACTGTAGCTCCAAAACTAACCATAGGATTTTCTCAAAAGTACCTTCATTGTGATTCCCACACACACATGGTTTAACCTTATTTACCAATCCATGTTTTGGAGAAGTGCCAGGTCCTCCTGCTGAACCTCAGGCTCTGCTAACACCTGTTCATCCACCTCGTACTCGGGCTCAAACATATAGGATCCCATGACAATCTGAGGTTCGTTTTCCTCATAGTATACGCGACCAGCGTCATTTCTTTCGGTGTCAGATTGAGCATCGTACTCTAGATCTGTCACAGCGACAGATTCACTGTCTAACACCGAAGTACAATCGCTCATCATAACATTTGCTGACAGGTGTCAGACAGAGTGTCTGCGGGCGTCCCTGTTCTGACGTCATCAATAACAGTCGTAGCCCTGTTGGAGGGAAGATTTTTTTTTTCGCGCGATTTTTACAAAAGTCGTGTTTTTACTGAAATAAGGCCTGGAAATCAATTATTTTTGGTGGATTAGGTGTTTTGAATGTACATTCAACATAATTCGGCAAAAAAAAATTGGGTCTGGACGATTACTTTAACCTCTTGAGGCCCAGAACGTAATTTCCATTGTAATTTGGGTACCATTAGACGATTTTTAGTGACTATAAGCAATATTTTATAGCTATGACCTGTTTAGTATCCTTGTCCACTAACTAATTTGGTATATTCAGTGACTTTTTGTAATTTTATGGCTCGACAACACACGATTTTATATAGCCAAGGAAAGATCTGGGCGTGAAGGGTTTAATAATCATTCTTTCTCTCCCTCTCATTATTCTCTCATCTTATGCCAATTTTATTTCCTTCCTCACCTTGTATCTGTCACTTTTCCTCCGCCACATCCAAGTTTATTGACCACGGAATCATTAAAGAATCATTTTTAACATAACCATATAAACCTATAAGACTATTAAATCTTATGCCTATCTCCATTTCCTTCATCACCTCTTTATTTCGATCTGAAAGAAGTTTTTAAGTGGATAAAGGGATTTAATAAAGGAGAGGTAGGAAAATTTCTTACGGCTATTAACCAGGGTAGAACAAGAAGTAACGGATTCAAGCTGGAAAAGTGTAGATTTAAAAAAGAAATAGGGAAAAATTGGTTCACAAATAGGGTGGTGAATGATTGTAATGGACTCAGTAGACAGGTAGTTAGTGCGGAGTCATTAGGGAGCTTTAAAAGGAGGCTAGATAAATTCATGGATGGGGATGAAAGGTGAATATAGGTATTATTAAGTAACAGGAACTACCTCGTGTAGGTCTCACGGCCTCTGGTAGCTTCCTTGTTTTCTTATGTTCTTATGTTCTTCACTTTTCGTCGGCCTCATCCCACATAACCTCTGCCTTCCCCCACCCACAGAAGAGTGAGGGTGACACCAAGAGCAGCACACCAGCCTCGGCCTCAGTCATCGCCTCTGTGCCTCCTCAAACACAGGACCAGGAAGCACCTCAGGACAATTCTGGTGATGAGAGTGAGGAGGAGGACACCAGCTATGATGGTCAAACACTCAAAATACACATCACATCAGAGGTCAGTAACTGTTAACCTCAGGCCCAGAGAGTAATTTCCATTGTAATTTGTCTACCATTAGATTATTTTTAGTGAATATAAGCAATATTTTATAGATATGACCTGTTTAGTATCCTTGTCGACTAACTAATTAGCTACTTTTTGTAATGTTATGGCTCGACAACTTACAATTTTTCATAGCAAAGGAAAGATCTGGGCCTGAAGGGGTTAAGAGAGATGGAGAGAGAAGATAAAAGAAAAAAAAACTTACTACAGTCGAGGCTTTATATGCATAGGCAGGGTACGCAGGCGTAAAAAGGTGTGCGAATGCTGGAAAAAGTATGTCTATTTATGTCTTCTCACGTATAGAAATTGGTATCCATCACTCCTCCCACTTCTTTGTGTGTGTGTGTTTTTTTTTTTTTTTTTACTACATCACAAGGAACTGGCCAAGGGCACAACAAAAATGGGTAACACAAAGCCTGCTTAGTTGCCAGTCCCTATAAAGAAGACAGTAAGAGAATAAAATAAAAAAGAGGGGTGAGCCAATTGAGTTCGGGAGGTGTCTTGTTACTCTTCTTTTGAAAAGATTTAAGTCATGGGAAAGTGGAAAAATAGAAACAGGAAGAGAGTTCCAGAGTTTACCAGTGAAAGGGATGAAAGAGTAAAGATACTGATTAACTCTTGCATTAGGAAGATGGACAGAATAGGGATGAGAATGAGTAGAAAGTCTTGTGCAGCGAGGCCACGGGAGGGGGGGAGGCATGCAGTTAGCAAGTTCAGAAGAGCAGTGAGCATGAAAATAACGGTAGAAGAGAGCAAGAGAAGCAAGAGTGTAATGTTAATATAATAAATATAGTTAAACAGTGTAAAGAAAACCATTTCGATAGTTAATTACAATTTTTTTTTTTTTATGCCTATAGGCAGTGACCTCCAGGGCTGGGATGGTAGAGACGGGACCGGTGTTACCAAAGCGTGTGTCAAAGCTATGACAGAAATGTATCATAGTACCTCTTGAATATCATAAATCAATGACATACGCCATATACAGTGGCGTACCCACAAAATTGAAAAGGGGGGGGCCAATATATATATACAGTATATATATATATATATATATATATATATATGTATATGTATATATATATATATATATATATATATATGTATATGTATATATATATATATATATATATATATATATATATATGTATATGTATATATATATATATATATATATATATATATGTATATGTATATATATATATATATATATATATATATATATGTATATGTATATATATATATATATATATATATATATATATGTATATGTATATATATATATATATATATATATATATATATATATATGTATATGTATATATATATATATATATTATATATATATATGTATATATATATATATATATATATATATATATGTATATGTATATATATATATATATATATGTTATTGTATATATATATATATATGTATATGTATATATATATATATATGTATATGTATATGTATATATATATATATATATATATATGTATATGTATATATATATATATATATATATATATATATTATATATATATATATATATAATATATGATTATATATATATATATATATGTAATATATATATATATGCTATATATGCTATGTAATATAAGTATAATATGTATATATATGTAGATATAATATATAATATTATATATAGTATATATATGTATATATATGATATATATGTTATATATTATATATATATATAATATATATATAATACTATATGTATATATAATATAATATAATATACAGATATATATCTATTATATACCATAATATTAGTATATAATATTATATATAGTATATATAATACTATATATACTATTATATATATATATAATATACTATATATAGATAATATATATATAATATACTAATATATATATCATATATACTATCATACATATATATATCATATACATAGTATATATAGTATACAATATATATGATACATATATATATATATACTAAATATATATCATATATATACAATATATTAATTATATTATACATATATATATAATTATATATAAGTTTATATACATTATATATATATATATACCATATATGATATAATTACATATTTATATATTTATATATATATGCTATAATCAGTATATAATCATATAGCTATGTATATATACTTTACCATACGTATATATCATTATAGCTATACAGATATAATATATATCATATACCATATATATATATCATATATATATACATATGATATAGTCATATATCATATAACTATACATAAATTGAATATATGATCAATTATATATATACATATATATATATAATATATATATATATATATTATATATATTATGTATATGCTAATATGTATTGTATATCATATATATATGTATATAGTATTATATATATATATATATTTAGTATTATTATATATATATTATATAATATATTATATATATATATATATTATATAATTATAATATAATATATTATATTAATATATATATATTATATTATATTATATATCTATATATAATAAACTATATAATTTATTATATATTTATTAATTTATTCTTTGCCAAAGGGGGGGGCCATGGCCGCATGGCCCCCCCCCTCGGTACGCCACTGGCCATATATCATATGTTTAGAATCTAGCGAAACCATTTATCATAGTCGCCTGCTAAATATAGCGTCATTGTCTCTTTAAAATGGTTATATAATCAGTAAATTCATCCCTTGACCATGTTTTATGGATTTATACTTCTTCCCCTATGTTTATAACATGTTTAGGGCAGTGCCACAGAGAGTAATGTAGTAATTCATTCCCGAAAATAAGGCATATAGATGTACCGTTGAGCAGTATCTGTGTAAAGACGGGACAAAGTTGCCAGATGGCGATGATTTCGATCTAAAAGCTGTCTGTACAAAGTTGGTGAGTAATAATATGCCCTTGCACGGTCTACCCAGTATTTCCTAATCAGCTGTGCATCTCTCAGCTCACTCAACACATCCCTATGTGGGCAAATATTCCTTTACTGAGGCAGTTATTGTGTTTCGGCCCTGTTGCCTGTGTGACTGTATATCATAGCCGCGGGACTGTATATCATAGTCGCGCTAGAACACCGTGAACCCACTCTTAGCCTCCCAAGCGTTCTGTGATACTCCCCCCCCCCCCCCCCCCCAATTTATGATATTCGCCAGCCAGTTGCGGCTAAAATGGGCCATTTTGTCCAGCTATGATGTACGCTCTTAACTATGATCGCTTTGGTAATACCGGTCCTGGAGGCTCACTTGAGGGTTGTGATGGTTGGCCCTCGCCCGTGGTGACGCAGGCAGGATTTTTATAGTGACGCCTGTGATTAGAAGCTCATGCCTGTGTCATTAGAGGCCCCTGTGTCCTCCGATGCACTCGCAATCGAAGGTAGAGTTAATGGACAGGGCATGTGCAGAAATATTTTAAGTGGGTTTATGGGTCTCACTTGGGATCGAACTTGGGTCTTCGAGAACGCCACTCGGTGACGCTAACCACTCTGCTACCGCCTCCACTATGGTCATCTTATAAGTGTGTTAATGTTGAGGCTCGAGTTTGTGGTTTAGTTCCACTTTGTATAAACATTGTCACCGTCTCCGCCACATTTATGCTCAAGTTTTTCTCCCATCACTCAGAGAGAGAGGATGAAGCTGAGGGGCCGGAGGATGCTGGCAAACAGTTCCACCACCTACGTGAAGGGTAAGGGTATACTTACATACATAAATAGAATCTAAAAGTTTATTGACCACAGAATAGTGAAAGAAATGTTTTTACATAACGATAGGGTCATATAACCAAGTTTTTTAAAATTTATTTTCCCCTCATGGCAGGTGATTTTGATTAGGTTTTTTCCCCTCATGACATGTTTTCGAATAGGTACCTTTTTTTTCCCTCATCAATCAATCATTGGGGGCATACGCCAGGGGGCGCGTCGCCTCGCCCACCCTACGACGCCACTCCCGGGGTTCACCACGCGCGAGTCCCCATGCAGGCTCCCTTACCATACCAAGCAACTCTCGACAGGAAACATCAACTTGCCCCAGCCACGAGCCTTGTGGGCGCCCCCTTGGCCTCCTCCACACCGGCTTGTCTCTTACAGATAATTTTACTCACCCCAGTTTGAATGTCGTATCATTGGATTTTCGATCTCGTATATTGAAAATAGACCGTAATTTACACATCTCGTATCATCGGATTCTCGTATACCGAATGCTCGTATAACGGGACCTACCTGTATGCTGGTCTATGATGGACAATATACATAAGTAAGTGTATAGCAGCGATAGCCTGCCTGGGTGTCGGAGCCATGTTTGTTTACCATCGACGAAAATACTGCAAGCGAACAGCTGTGTCACACAGCTGTTCGCCTGCACTGTTTTCACAGCACAGCCTGTGTGTGTGTGTATGTGTGGCGATTTGCATTCTCCCGGGGTGGAAGCTTGGGCTAACACTAGAGAGGAGAGGAGAAGAGAGGACCTACGAAGCGAAACTTAAGAGAAAGAGGTCACAAGAAGAAGTCAAGAAATTGTAATACGTACTAATAGTCACTATTTTAACCCACATACACACCTTCTACAACTAAATCACTAGCAAACACAGGCTCCTACTTTATATATATTAATATCTGATACATTAAAACTCCTTAAAACCCAAGCATTCCAAAACAAAAAGATTTTTTTTTTTTTTGAGTTGATGATTCGAGCCGTGATAAGCGATCTGATATGCCATTCTTGCCCGCAAATTTGTCTCGTGAATGTAGTCCGTTAAATCCGATATCTGTTAAACCGAGGGTCGACTGTAGTTTCCATGCAACAAGGAGTACTCAGAAAAAATGGGATGAGTTCATCCGAATTTACACAGAAGGAATAAATAGTTATGTTCCAAGGATAGTTATCAGAGAAAAGAAAAAGAATGAATGGTTTAACAGAAAATGTGAATTAGCAAGACTAGAAAAAGAGAAAACATGGAATAGTTGGTGGAAAAAAGGTGGTATCAACCTTTGGGAGAAGTACAAAGCAACTAGAAATGAATATGTAAGAATCTGAAGAGAAGAAGAAAGTAACTATGAGAGAAATATAATAGAAAAATGTAAGAACGAACCAAAACTTTTCTATAGATGTATTAATGGAAAAATGTAAAACAAGGAAGGAATAGATAAGCTGAAGGTAGAAGGCATAGTGTATGAAGATGCATTACAACAGGCCGAGGTGATGAATAAGTGCTTACAGACTGTATTTACAAGAGAAAGTGAATTTAAAACGAAAAATATAATAGCAAAAGAAAATATAATGGAAGACATAAAAGTAGACGTAATAGAAGTAAAAAGGCTAATGGAAAGTCAAGATGTGAGAAAAGTCCCGGGTCCAGATGGAGTGTCGAATTGGATAATGAAAGAGTGCAGTAACCAACTAGCAGGAAAGTTACATAGTGTAATTGAGAGTTCACTTAAGGAGAGCAGAGTCCCGCTTGATTGTAAAAGAGCAAATATTGTGCCAATTCACAAAAGAGGAGACAAAGAAGAACCATTAAATTACAGGCCAGTATCATTAACAAGTGTAGTGGCAAAAATGTGAAGGACAGATGGTTGAAATATTTGGAAGAGACAAACACTCGCAGGTGGCCAGTTTGGATTTAGAGGAGGAATGTCATGTACAACGAACTTATTAAGCTTTTATTCGAGAGTTATCGATGTGACACAGGAAAGAGAGGGGTGGGTCGATTGCATATACCTGGACTTAATGAAGGCATTTGACAAGGTACCTCACAAGAGAGTCGAAGAGACTGCTCTGGAAGCTAGAACATGTAGGAGGATTGAAGGGTGGTTTGCTGAAGTGGATGGAAGACTTTTTGAGCAACAGAGAGATGAGAACAGTAATAAAAGATAAGAAGTCAGAATGGTGCAGTGTGATAAGTGGAGTTCCTCAAGGATCAGTATTGGCCCCAGTGATGTTCTTGGTCTATGTAAATGATATGACAGAGGGAGTGAACAGTTATATGAGTTTATTCGCTGATGATGCTAAATTACTAAGAAAAGTAGAAAGTAAGGAGGACTGTGAGCATTTACAAAAGGATCTAGATAAGATTTTCAGATGGAGTCAAGTATGGGAAATGGAGTTTAATGCTAAAAAGTGTAAAGTGATGGAAATGGGCAGTAGCAAAAAGAGACAGAGAGGAAAGTATTCGATGGGAAATGAATGGATAATCAAAACAAAGGTCGAAAAAGATCTGGGAGTATGGATTAAGGACAATTTGTCACCAGAGAAGCATATAAACAAGATCACTGGAGATACATATCAGTTGCTGAGGAATATAAGAATGGCATTCAAATATCTGGGTGAAGATATGATTAAAGTAGTCGTCCAGACCCATTTTTTTTTTGCCGAATTATGTTGAATGTACATTCAAAACACCTAATCCACCAAAAATAATTGATTTCCAGGCCTTATTTCCGTAAAAACACGACTTTTGTAAAAAGCGCGCGAAAAAAAAAATCTTCCCTCCAACAGGGCTACGACTGTTATTGATGACGTCAGAATAGGGACGCCCGCAGACACTCTGTCTGGCACCTGTCGGCAAATGTTATGATGAGCGATTGTACTTCGGTGTCAGACAGTGAATCTGTCGCCGTGACAGATTTAGAGTACGATGCTCAATCTGACACCGAAAGAAATGACGCTGGTCGCGTATACTATGAGGAAAACGAACCTCAGATTGTCATGGGATCCTATATGTTTGAGCCCGAGTACGAGGTGGATTAACAGGTGTCTCTTTATCTTTCTTTATCTGTCTCTTTATCTTGGCAGGAGGTATGAGATGTGCACTCGCGCGTATGTCCCCGGTGAAATTATGAATTATTTAATCATAATTTCTACTAGTTATGGACAATTACAGTATCTTATAAGTTTTAAACTACACAATCGATATTAATAAAACGCTGTTATTTACCAAATAAGCAGTACATGAGAACAGCAGGGCTGTCATAAGCAATAATGTCAAGGGCTACTTGGCATTATGTCGGCGAGGGGGAGGCAAGGTGGGTAGGGATGGGTGCCGTGCGAGGCTACATCAGCTGTGTCCCTCCTTCTCCCGCCCAGATTAGCGACAGTGTTTAGTTGAGAGAGTTAAAATCATGACTTATTTAGTATCAATTTGAGAGAAATAAGCTGTAGACAGTGTTGTACGCTTACGGTAATGTGAAGTATTATTCTGGATATGGGGTTCTGGATATGGGATTATTCAGCCCCATATCCAGAATAATACTTCACATTACCGTAAGCGTACAACACTGTCTACAGCTTATTTCTCTCAAATTGATACTAAATAAGTCATGATTTTAACTCTCTCAAACTAAACACTGTCACTAATCTGGGCGGGAGAAGGAGGGACACAGCTGATGTAGCCTCGCACGGCACCCATCCCTACCCACCTTGCCTCCCCCTCGCCGACATAATGCCAAGTAGCCCTTGACATTATTGCTTATGACAGCCCTGCTGTTCTCATGTACTGCTTATTTGGTAAATAACAGCCGTTTATTAATATCGATTGTGTAGTTAAAACTTATAAGATACTGTAATTGTCCATAACTAGTAGAAATTATGATTAAATAATTCATAATTTCACCGGGGGACATACGCGCGAGTGCACATCTCATACATACCTCCTGCCTCCCGCTAGCCGTGAGTTACATGACGGCCGCGGTAATTCTTTCTCACTCCATGTCACGTAAAGGAAGCTTCAGAAAGCATATGGGTACACGCCTCCCTCATTTAACGCATGAGTTACGTTCTTGGGAAATCGTGCGTTAAGTGAAAATGCGTTAAACGAATTCCATTTTCCCATTGACTCCCATTATATAAGTCGAGATACGTTCTTACGAAAAAAAATCACAACCTAACCCTCTCATAAAATGCAGTCATACATTAATTTGTGAGCATAGACATATGAAATATAATTAATATTAAAGTTAAATGATATATAGAAGTTGTACTCACTATATAGAAGAATACTTGAGGCTTGAGGTGACAAAGATGGTGGCTGGGGGGTGTCGGCAGAGTTACTGGGGTGAGGTGGGGGCATCATCGTCGGAAGACGTAGAAGTAGAGCTGGCTGGTGATGTTGCAGCAGGTTTAGTGAAGAATGATGTTATAGTTGTCTGTTGTGCTTGGTGGACTTTTTCTTGATGAAGCATCTTGTAGGCAGTGAGAGCACTTCTGACTGTGTTTTCAAATTTGAGACTGCGTTCACGGTTGGGATCGTTATTCACAATGTCATGAATGCCACTTTCAAATTTGGAGATAACATCAGCTAAGATCTTCCTAGTTAAGTGAAGCTGCGGCTCTGGGTCATCTTCCTCTGCAGTTTCCTCCTCTAGTGCTCTGACTTGTTTCGATGGCCATTAAGTCTTCGTTGCTGAGTTCCTCATCATGAGATGCCAACAGCTCAACAATATCTTCTTCTCCCACTTCGTCCATACCAGCTGTATGTGCAAGGTTAACAATTTCTCGCACGACAGGAGTTGGTTCGGGAAAACCTTTAAAGTTGTGGACACATTCTGGCCACAATTTCTTCCAAACAGCATTCATATTGGATGGTGTGACCTCATCCCAGGATTCAGCAATGTTGTCAATAGCATTCTTGATGTTGAATTCCTTCCAAAATTGACGAATGGAGAGATTTTCGTCAGCGTCCACAGCATTAATCATTTTTCTGAAGGTACGACGGAGATAATAAGCTTTAAAGGTGGCAATTGCCCCTTGGTCCATTGGTTGGATTAGTGATGTGGTGTTTTTGGTAAAAATTCCACTCGAATGTGTTCAGACAAGTCAGAAAGGTTGTTAGGGTGGGTGGGGGCGTTGTCAAGGAGCAGCAGTGCATTGTGAGCAATATTCTTCCTCCTACAGTAGCGCTCCACAGCAGGGCAAAAATAATTGGTGAACCAATCCTGGAATATGTATTGGTTGGTCCACGCTTTTTTGCTAGAGCGGTAAATGACTGGCAGACATTCCTTAGCATGACCCTTTAAGGCCCGAGGGTTTTTTGAATAGCCAATGAGGAGCGTCTTTAGCTTGAAATCACCCTCTGCATTGCCACCAACCAGCAGTGACACTCTATCCTTGGAGGCTTTATGACCTGGTGCTTTCTTCTCCTCCCTGGATATCACTGTCCTCTTTGGCATTCTCTTCCAGTAGAGTCCAGTTTCATCAAAGTTGAACACTTGGTCTGCTGTGTACCCCCCGTCCTCGATAATTTTCTTGAGCACTGGCAGATAAGCCTGAGCAGCTTCTTTGTCAGCCGACGCTGCCTCCCCAGACTGTGTTACCGAGTGCAGATGATTCCTGTTCTTGAACCTTTCCAACCAGCCCTTGCTTGCATTGAATGGTGGAGGAGCAGCAGCTCCACTAGGTCCAGCACTTGCCTCATCCTTAGCCAATAAATCATCATAAAGTGAGCGAGCTTTTTCCTGCATCAAGATGTTCGTCATTGGCGAGTCATCCCGGCTGCACATGTCGTCCACCCATAATGCCAACAGTCTTTCCATCTCTTCCATGATAGGTGGACGATGCCTTGTAGCTAACTTCGCTGTCAACGGAGTAGCATTCTTCGCACTTGATTTAATTTTGTCCTTGTCCTTCTTAATTGTCACCACAGTCGACGGAGCAAGGTTGAACAAATTCGCGATGTCTTTCAATCGCATCCCTTCATCACTTTTCTTCAAACACTTCTAATTTAGTTCTAAATTTATAGATGTTCTACACTTTTTAGGCTTAGGAGCACTAGCACTACCACTAGCAACACGCTTAGTAGACATTATGCAGTCGTTTCACTCGATAATGGACGATATAACAGAAGCACTGGAAATCCACTGTTTATCTGTACCGCGCAAAACGTAAACAAACCATACGGGGGGGAAGCTGAGCTGTGCTGCTTGTTCGTTGGTTCTTTTACAGGGTAGTATATTCATAAATATATTTTATTTGTGGGTTGTTGTACATTTTATTCTTTTTATCATTTTTTGCATATTTTATTGTCGTAAATTTGTGCGTAACTTCGAATTTTTTATATGTTAATCGATTTTTGGTATACAAAAGTTTTGTGCGTAACTCTGAAATTGCGTTAATCGAACCTGCGTTATACGAGGGATGAGTGTATAGAGCATTTTGTTCTTAGAATAATTCGGTCTATCTCCTGTATCAACATTTGCATAAACTCGTGTTACACCCTGTATTTATCTCTGTTTACGTCTCTCTCTGATCAGCGCGGGAAGATGAGCCTCCCTAATGCTACGTCACCGAGCCTGAGCCTGAGCGTCTGCAAACCTTGAGAGCGTTTTGAAAACTCGGGGAATTTGCAGATTTTGATTGCGGATTATTTAAAAACGGCTGACTGGATACAAAAAGTGACGACGTATTGTTGATATACTCGTTAATGGCTATACTTTGATTGCATTAAATCAGGAATGATGAAATGGTCTGGACGATTACTTTAAGAAATTGATAACATCTTTGATTCGACCAAGGTTGGAATATGCGGCAGTGATTTGGTCACCACATAAAAAGAAGGATATAAGGGAGATTGAGAGAATACAAAGAGCAGCCACAAAAATGGCTCCAAGCCTGAGAGATTTACCATATGAGGAAAGACTTTCAAGACTGAAACTCCCAACTCTTGAGAAAAAAAGAGAAGGGAGATTTTATAGCAGTGTATAGAGCATCAATGGGTCTGGAAAAAATTGATAGAGAAGATCTGTTTGTATGGGACGATAGAAGTACAAGAGGTCATGAGAAGAATTTGAAAAGGACAACATGCAAGAGGGACATAAAAAAAATACAGCTTCCCATATAGAAGCATAGAAGCCTGGAATAACCTTGATGCAAAAGTGTTTAATGCAAGCAGTATTCAGGACTTCTTGAATGGCAAGCTGGATAATAGTAGATATAGAGACGGGACAATATGAGCATAGCTCTTTCCCTGTATGTTACAACTAGGTAAATACAGCCTCTCTGACTTCGTCAAGAGAGGGTGCAGTTTCCTCAATGGAAAGATCGGCGTCCACTGCCCGTAATCCAGTGGTGTGAAGCTGCCCATCTGGAGGGTTCACTATGATAACAGCTGCCCAAAGTACTCAGCCCAACAAGCCATCTGCCCATCCATATCCGACACGAGGCGCCCATCTGCTGCTCGGATAGCACTCGCCCGAGATTGAGATTTGGAACGGAGCTTCTTCAGGGCTCGGTAGGTGGGTCGGAGGTCATTAGCGTTCAAAAGTCCCTCGACATCCTCAGCGAGACTCCTGACATACCTCTCCTTTTCTCTCCCCAGGAGGGTTCTATTCCTGCATGACAGAGCCATATACTGGTCCTGGTTCCCAGCAAGCCTGACAGCGCGATTCTCCTAGATATTCTCCAGATTCTCTGTCGAGACAAAACCACGTCTTGACCTCGGGCGCTCCCCAATACACTCCTTGGCAGCCTGTAGTTTCAAGTTTGAAGGTATCCAACAGTTCTACAGAGTCCCCGAGAGCACCGAGCACATTAAACCGATTTGAGACTGCCACCGCATACTCATGGGCACATGTCAAGTCCTTCAGCTTCTTAAGATGAAACACAGTATGGTTACCTCAAGATTCTTCTGGACTTGACATGAAGCTTAAGTGTAGCAACAACAAGTCTGTGATCAGTTGCAAAGAACTCAGCAATCCGGTAAACCTTGCAGTTCTGGAGAATCTTTCAACGAGTACTAACGAGGATGTGGTCGATCTCCTTAGCTACCCCTCCGGCATTACTATACCATGTCCAGCGGTGCAGCTCTGGTCTCTGATACCGAGAACCTGCAATTCTCAACCTTCTGCACCTCGCAAAATTCAGAAGTTACCTGTTAATGTTTCTGGTACCGGAGCCATGGGGACCAACACATACAGCTAAGTATTAATTATCCGACCTTGGGGGGACCAAAGGTAGGTCGGATAATTGGAATAGTCGGATGTTCGGATGTACATAATTTAATAAATATAATAAAGAATAGATATATAATGTACAGATGTACTGGTTGGTGTAGGTGTTTGCCTGGCAGCTCTCTTGAATGTTTCCTGCAAGGTTAACTGCTTTGATGATGCTCTTCTATAACTTAGAAACCTGGAGTGCAACATAGACTGGTTCATGACTTCCTGAGTTGTGAATTCATTCCTTGTTTCCATGAAGGAAATGAATTTTTCTAAACCTTGTTGTGCATCATCCCAAGTCACTTGTGAATTTCCGTCATTAGTTTCTGTACCAGCATAAAATCTTTGGACTTTAAAATGTCCACCAGTCGTCTTGCCGATGTTAAATTCCCGACATATATCTTGTCTAGGAACACCTTGTTCTACTTTCCTTATAATATTAACTTTCTGTTCAATGTTCAACACAACACGCTTACGTTTAGCACTTGTAGACGACATTATTCACTGTAGAAAGTAAAATAAATGGCCAAAACAAGACACAATGTGGTGGTGAAGCAGCCAACAGCAAGTGTAAATAAACTCTGAAAACACCCGCCAACGCCACGCCGCTACCAGCGCTGCGAGCGGGTAGTGAGAAAAACATAAACTACCTGCCTCCCGCCCGCCGCCGAATTCAAACGTCTGACCGAGGGTCGGTTGTCTGGAATTGTTTAATAATTTATCCGACTTGGGACATAGAAGAAAAAAGTCGGTTGTTTGGACAAGTCGGATGTTTGAAGGTCGGATGTTGGGAATTTGGCTGTAGCTCATTTCCCTCCGTGACAGATGCTTTTAATAAACATTTTTCCCTTGACATGTTTTTCCCACATGACAGGTGTTTTTTATTATCTTTTTTTCTCGCATGATATGTTTTGTGTTTTTTTATTTGCTTTTTTCTCCTCATGCTAGGTGAGAGGAGTCATGGGAAGGACGCACCAGACTCCGAGGGAGACACACAGCCCACCACCGCCTCCACCCACCAGACCACCACCACCACAGCACAGGCCACCACTGCCACCACTCAGCAGCCCACCACCACAGCACAGGTCACCACTGCCACCACTCAGCAGCCCACCACCACAGCACAGGTCACCACTGCCACCACTCAGGAGCTCACCACCACAGCACAGGTCACCACCGCAGCACAGTCCACCACTGCCACCACTCAGCAGCTCACCACCACTGCCACCACCCAGCAGCCTACCACCACAGCACAGGCCACCACCGCAGCACAGGCGACCCCCAGCACCCATGACCTTTCGCAGCACGCACCCCCACCACCAAGGTCAGTTGTCAACCACAATCACCTGAGGAGTAGGCTAGGCTACATACATGAGGAGTGAGAGGTTCTTAATTTTTTTAAATTTATTTAGTTATTTATTTATATATATTTTTTTTTA
>JACEEZ010006448.1:15000-129496 GCA_016584305.1 Chionoecetes opilio | reverse complement strand
ACAGTGAGGGAAGACACCAACACAGGAGAAGGACGCACAACAACAACAACAACAACACCAGCAGCAGATCAATGAGGGAGAGGAGGAGGAAGGATTGGCAGTGGCAAGAAAGAAAGCAGATGAATTATTGTTCCATAGGATGTTGTCAATGTTTTACTGGCCATCCATAATGAGTACTGCAAAGTGAGTTGACATTCATCCTGGTGTGAGTGTGTGTGTGTTTGTTTTCTCCCGTGTAGTGCTTCATATTTTTCATTTAAACAGTTCCAACAGATTAATTCCACATATTAATTCCACAAATGATTAATTCAAACAGATAAAAGGGTTTAATAAAGGAGAGGTAGGAAAAGTTCTTACGGCTATTAACCAGGGTAGAACAAGAAGTAACGGATTCAAGTTGGAAAAGTGGTTTTAAAAAAAAAATAGGGAAAAACTGGTTCACAAATAGGGTGGTGAATGATTGGAATGGACTCAGTAGACAGGTAGTTAGTGCGGAGTCATTAGGGAGCTTTAAAGAGGGGCTGGATAGGTTCATGGATGGGGATGAAAGGTGGATAGAGTTAAGTAACAGGAACTACCACGTGTAGGCCTCACAGCCTCTTGTAGCTTCCTTATTTTCTTATGTTCTTATGATTAATTCCACATATGGCTTAAAAGGTGGATAAGATAAGGCAGTGTATGTTTCTAAGCTTCACCCCCAGTACGGTAACCTTCAGCCTACCTCACCCTAGCCTACCCGTGTTACCCCCACCCTCAGACCGGCCTGGTGGAGGGTGGCACATGTGGACAACAGGATGGAAATGTTGAGAAGAACGTGGCACAGTGAAGACCTGGTCGAGGAGAAGATACGAGGAACCATCATCAAGAAGGAGAGGGTGGAATCAGAGGTACAGAGAGAGAGAGAGAGAGATAGGGGGGGGGTGAAAGGTGTGTGTGTTTACCTAGATCTAACATCCAGGGCTTGTGCTATACTCTTGTGGTTCTGTTTCTGTATCTATATCTATCCAGTTTTTCTTTAAATTGATGCATAATTCATACTATTACCATATTATCACCACCTCTTTTAGCTCATTTAATGTGTGTGTGTGTGTGTGTCTGCTTGTCCATGAATGCGACAATGCAGTAACCACGCAATAATTCTGTACAAAGTCTTATCGTCATCTTTCAATAAGACTTCAGATTACATTGAAGAAGTGGCCAGGAAGCTGAGGGAGGACATAGAGAGGAGAAAAAAGCTGAGGCAAGACGCCTTGAACACCAAGCCGAGCCAGGAGAGCCAGTCTGACGGAGGGTAAAACGCTACATCTTGCTTGTCTTGTCCCACACTCATGGATGCTAAGGCCTAAGACTGCATGTGGCTTGGTGCTTTCTCAACATTATCTCTCCACCTCTCCTCATCAACCTTTCACTTTGTATGTCATTTGCCCCTCTATAACTTTCCTAGATCATTTTTCCTTTCCTTTCCTAGACAAGAGAAGATGCCATAGTCACGTAACCTATGGGAATAACACATTGTAATCAAGTGTCCTTCAGTAGTTAACCCCTTTTAGGAAGTTTGATTATCTTGATTATCATTCAGCAGGAAGAGGAAGAGGAAGAGATCGCCAGAGCCTCAGGAGAAGGGAAGTCTTGAAGCACAGGAAGAAGCAGTTCAACCCCCAACAGAAGCCTCTCCTCCACCATCACCCAACCCAGAGGAGGCGGGCAAAGCAGCAGCAGCCTCTGACGGGCTGTACCATTCCAGCCAAATTGCCATGAAAAAGAGGAAGCTGACGTACCTCAACCGTTCTATCCTTATGAAAAATGTGAGTCAATATCACCACCACCACTCCCTTTAAGCCACTCTTATTCCTCTGGTTTTGCCTTATGACCACAACACTTCAGTACTCCCTAGTCAGCTTTGCCAGTTTCCACACATTCTAACCTCCAAGACATGCCAGTTTCCACACATTCTAACCTGCGAGACATGCCAGTTTCCACACATTCTAACCTCCGAGACATGCCAGTTTCCACACATTCTAACCTCCAAGACATGCCAGTTTCCACACATTCTAACCTCCAAGACATGCCAGTTTCCACACATTCTAACCTCCGAGACATGCCAGTTTCCACACATTCTAACCTCCGAGACATGCCAGTTTCCACACATTCTAATCTCCGAGACATGCCAGTTTCCACACATTCTAATCTCCGAGACATGCCAGTTTCCACACATTCTAACCTCCGAGACATGCCAGTTTCCACACATTTTAATCTCCGAGACACTTAGGCTAACATATCTAGGTTCACAGTCAAATAAAAAAGTTCCTCACCTCTCCACTCTTCCCGTACAGCTGTGGAAGGAGCGGAGGGAAGGCACTGCGCAGCCTCGCCGGCAGCGTCTGTTGATCCGCAGGGAGTACCAGCCCAGGGGATCACGCACCAGGAACATCAAGCGTGAGGACCAAGCCACCTGATTGCACACGGATTTTACCTCAGATCCAACTATTTACATACATCACATCTGCATTTTATTATACATAAATTAATTAGGTTCCCCTAACTTGTGTGTCGGCTCCTTGCCCGAAGCCACATCCCTAACGCTCTTGATGGCCAGATCCCGGGTGTCTAGGATCTGGCAGAGACCATGATACAGATAGAGGGACAGAGACCCCACTGGAAATAATTAGGAACTTTTGTGGGTTATCCTTGTGAGGGCTAGCATATTTCACAGTTATGTTAATGTAATGTACCTGTATGATATAAATTGTGGACTAACTCTTGCTAAGTAAAGTCAATTAATCAAAGACAGAGATAAAGGTATGCAGGGAGGGTACAGTGGGTATTACACGGGGCTTTTCGTTGGACTATTGTGTCAAACGTACCATTTTGCCAGACCGTTTGGGACAACCTCGAGGGTCATTTCGTCTAACTTGTTCGCTGAAATAGTTTGGTGAAATTATACAAAATGTTGCTCATTTCATGGAACCTGTTGTGGGGTCAAAATAAGTATTTTTTCTGTCAATTACAAAAGTGTTGGCATTAAGTATTAAAATGTACATCATCATATACATTACAGGAAAATGAATACAGACCAGTCCATATTATATAATGTGATATAATTTTAGAAATATGAAGCTGATATATTTGTTTACATTTAATCCACACGAACACATTTAATCCTTCATCTGTCGCTGTTCTCTTCTAACAATCACCTCCTCCCTTGCTTCACCAGTACCCAGGCCCAGAAAGTTATAACATTAACAGCAAATCTCCGCGCCTCCCACTGTCTACGCTCATCTTTCTTTGTGTTATGGTTGGGTGAAGCACGCCAGCCCAACCGTGTGCTGTATGTGTTGTCAGGGTTTGGTGAACGGGTGCAACCAAATGCCCGTTTGGTTCGAGGAAACAGTCCAACGAAAAGCCCCGTGTGATACTCGGTTTAGTGTTCTGATTTCTTTTGTAATGTGTGAAGATGAGAAACAAATTTCCATTTTTATCTTGTTTTCTTTCTTTAGTTACTCCTCAAAAAAGTTTTCCTTTTTATCACTTTTTTTTTTTTTTTGCTGTACGTACCAATCAAGAAAGAATAGGAATGAAAATAATCTCTCTCTCTCTCTCTCTCTCTCTTTTTTTTAAACATACATATGCCCAAAGGTGCACTGTCGTGTGCTACCTATCTTAAGGGCAATTTACACATAAATATAAAGACCTAAAAACTAAAAACTAACATTATATACATATATGCATCATTAAAGTGTTTGTTGAGGCACTGTTGCTGTCACTAGTGTCACAGTATCACTAGCCTCAGCGGGGTGGGCTTCAACAGTCTCCACCGATTGGCCGCCAACTTTACACTTTGTGTGTTCATCTCCTGGATGTGAGGGACAGCGGCCGTGAAAATGTTCCACATCCTGGAGACGCGGCCCACAAAGGTGCGTTGGTGCTGGCTGGCACGGGAACGCGGCACCTCCACTGCATCACCACTGGTAAGCACCGTTCTCGTGCTTCGCGTGGCGACTCTCGGAGGCTGTCGTAACCCAGCCAGGTGTGGCACTCCCTGCACCTGTGCCTCGTGGAATACCACAAGCGCCGTGACATCCCTGCGGTGTTCCAGTGAGTCGAGAGGATCACCGGCTCGAACTGGGCTAGTGGGTCTGGGGGGTCTGCAGCATCCACCAGTCGCAGGGCTCGACGCTGGATGCTGTCCAGCCTCCGAGTTTGCGAGGCTGCACACGACATCCAGGAGAGGGCGGCGTACTCTAAGTAAGGCCGTATCTGGGCCTTGTAGAGCAAGAGCTTCCCTCCCCTGTCGAGGAAGCTGGCTACCCTTCGCAGGGCAGAGACCCTGTGAGAGGCCTTTTTTGCAATGTGTTTGATGTGGCCGTCAAACCTTAGCTCTCGGTCCACCTCTACTCCCAGAACCTTGACGGCTTCCTGGAGTGGGAGAGGAATGCCACCAAACCGCAGCCTCCCTTCCACTGCTGGCCCGGCAGCGGGGGACCGAGAAACCACCATTGCCTGTGTCTTCTCCGGAGCAAAGTTCACCTGCCAACGTGTACCCCACTCCTGTATAACACTCAGCTGCTGATTGACCTCATCAGCAGCACGCCCACTGTCATGTCGCGGGTAGGAGCAGGAGAGAGTACAGTCATCAGCGTAAGCCGAGACTGCTGGCAGCTGCTGGAGAAGATCGTCCACGTAGATGTTCCACAGGACTGACCCCAGCACAGAGCCCTGTGGGACTGATGCTTCCACTGGCAGGGACTCAGAGGCCTGCCCGTTAACGACGACCTGGAGGGTTCTTCCCTGCAGGTAGTTCCCCAGGAGCAGCAGGAGGTCACCCTGGATGCCTTTTGCTCGGAGTTTTTCGAGAAGGCCTCCGTGCCACACCCTGTCAAAAGCACCCGCTATGTCAAGGGCCACCACGACAGTGTCCTGGCCGTCATCCAGGGCGTCCTGCCAGTTTCGGGTTAGGAGCATCAGCAGGTCAGAGGTGGACCGTCCAGGTCTGAACCCAAACTGTTAGTCCGAGAGGAGGTAGTTGTCGCTGAGGTGACGACAGATTACCTCTGCCACGATCCTCTCGAACACTTTCCCCACCACAGACAGCAAGGAGATGGGCCTGTAGTTTTTGGGGTCAGATCTGGAACTCCTCTTGTGAACAGGAACCACTCGAGCCTCCTTCCATGCTGAAGGCCAGATGTTTTCCTGCAGGCAGGCAGTGAAGACTGTGGTGAGAGGGATAGACAGCTCCCGGGCGCACTGTTTTAACAAATGCGGGCTGACGTCATCAGGGCCAGTGGCTTTTTTGATGTCGAGCCCTCGCAGGATTTGCTCGACCTGCGCCTGCGTCACCTCCACTTTGTGGACTGTTTCTTCACACTGCTGCTCCAGACGAGGCGGGGGCTGCCGGGGGGCCTCCACCTTCATCTTTGCAGAGAAGAGATTAGCCAGCAGCTGAGCCTTCTCCTTGCTGCTGACAGCCGCTGTTCCGTCCTGCTTGGTGAGGGGAGGAATTGAATCTTGGCGGCTGATTCCCTGTTTTTCCTTAACCAGGGACCACCAAGTCTTGTTTCCCACGCCTGAGCCTCGTAGTTTGCGGCGCAAGTCCTCCCACTTTTTTATGGCCAATTTGCTGGACACCACCATCCTCCTGCAGGCCGCCCGGTGCAGGTCCTTGTTGCGCCGTGTCGGGTTCCGCTTGAAGCGGAGCCACGCTGAGTACTTGGCCTCGGCAGCAACACGGCAACGGTAGCCAAACCATGGCTGATCCGTGGGCTTGGTGGTGTAGTCGCGGTGTGGCACATGGCGTCTCTGAAGGGCCAGGAGGCGGGAAGTAAGGGCTCGCGACATATTTTCCGCCCCGTCCCACAGCAAAGTACCCCACGCCGTGTGACTCAGGTCACGGCGCAAGGAGGCCCAGTCCGCCTTATCCCACAACCAGACAGTACGAGAGGTGGTCTCGTCCCGAGCCACGCCTATATCTATCTGTGTTAAGACAGCGTGGTGGTCAGAGCTGCCCACTAATCCTAGCTGGTGACAGCAGAGAGTGTCCCCCTGGAGGTCAGAGATGACAGGGTCCAGTGTATTTTATAGTATTCAGCTTATTTGCTATCCTTTTTAACCACCCTAGGTAAGGAAAAATAATGCACTCTCTGTGCTTCAGACATTTATGAATCTTAAGTCACAATTGATCAATCAATGTAGTATATATGAACAATATTCATTCAAATTCCTGAAGTAAAAAAAAAAAATCATTCAATCTATATACATATAGTATGAAACATTGTTACACTGTAAATGGGATTTACAAATATCTTTTTGGTTTTGTGTCACCTCACTTCCAATATGTAATTCATGTAAACAATTTCAGTTCAATTTAGTACCTTTGTTCAGATGCATTCTGCATTTCAACCTCCGTCTCTTTAAGAAAGTGAGAGAAGACTTATGTCTGACTCCAAAATCCAGAAGTTTTCCATTGTCATTCTTGAGGCTCTCTCCATCTAAAGCCAACCAGTAGGTCCTCCAGACATACCTCCAGCTCACCTTCTTCCTTACACCTTGACGGACCTAGGAGAAAATGCACATTGAAAAGTTTGCTAGTAGTACCTAGAAAGTGCTAAGGTTTGAGAGGTTTAGGGAAAGACTCGGGACATATTTATTTAGCAAGAATACAACAGCCAATAAGGAAATTGCAATGCCTTAGGTATGAAATGAAACCAAAAAATTACCCAAACACAATCTTTAGATAGGTTTTCCATAAATCTAGAACAGCCCCTTATCTACAATCTACCCCCTTAATCACACATACACACAGACATACATACACTAAGACAGACATACACACAACACAGACATAAATACATGACCCTCCACAATGACCTTCCCGACACCCTCTGCAATGACTACGAGACCCATACTTACTCCCTCCCAATCCCACGAACTACTTGTCCTGACATCCATGCCTGACTATCACTTTCAGCAGGTGACAGCAGACCTGTTACACCTGGAGGGCGTATATCTGGCATACGGTGACTGCCTCACTGGCTGGAGGTCGCACACTTCAACACTGAGGCCACATTTGGGAAGATCTTCACTCGCCTGTGGAAGTACTTCAGGATGTCGGGTGCTCCAGAGCAAATTGACAAGGACCGCGGCACGAACCTAGCCAATGACGGATTTTTTCCAAGTTTTGGGATGTGGAGGTACGGCTCTCCTCATCACATTACCCTCAGTCAAAAGGCAGGGCTGAGGCTGCCGTCAAGACAGCTAAGAGGCTACTAAGGAGCAGCACCAAACCTGGGGGAAGCCTGGACTGTAACAGAGCAGCACAAGCCTTGCTTTTGTACCAGTTTACACCTCTATGAAGGATAAACAAGTCACCTGTACAGCTTGCTACTGGATGTCATCTTCGTGACGGTGTACCAGTGGCTAAAGGCCCCGTCACATGATGCAACTTTTCACCCGGGGACAGCCACGGGCCGTTCTGGAAAACATCAAATCCGTGCCGCGCGCGTCGCTGGTCACATGTTTCGTCACTGCCATTGCAGCAAAATGTTGGGTAAAAAAGCACGCCTCACAATGCCCTTGCTGCCAAGCGTCTGTTATTATGTCTCAGATTATTAAGCTCCAGTGACGTTGTGAAGATGTTTGTCGTTTACATGACCCTTATAGGGAAAATATGTTAAAATAGTAAAAAAAAAAAAAAAAAAATATTTGTAATTTCAGAATTATAGCAAAAAGAAATACGTACTAATTTAGTTGTAATGTAAGAAATTGTAAACATTTATCTCAATTTTTTAGTTGAGTATTGCTCCCATAGAATTTTTGAACAGAGATTTGAAATCAGCAAACTTTTCTGGTTCTGATGGTATAGATAGTATGCACTGATGTCAGGAAGCTTCCCCCCCCCCAAGCACCACGCTGGCCGACAGTGGCCGTGCGGATATGTAAACAAAGGGCATTACTTCCCCTGTAAACGCGGTACACTCACGCTTACTAATCTCTTTTTTGATAGCTGGGAAAGTGATTGATGGTGTTCACCTGTCAGACAATGTCCTTCAGATGTTGGACTATGGATCTATTCCTCGTTACATTGAAAAATACAAGAAAATAAGGAATAAAATATTATCCTTATAACATTCTGCAAAATAATAGTAAATTTGCACTGCAGTTTAATACACAGTTTATGCACTACAAAAGTAGTAATAACAAAGAGTTGTACTATGTAAGGGAGGGTAGCACACCTGCTTATATCCCGATTGATGATGTTATATATTTAGTTAACTCTTATTTATGCATGGTGCTAATTCATATATCAGAAAACGGAATATATCAATGGAAAGCTAATACAAATCCGCTTCTATTGATATGCTCCATGTTATAAGTTGTCTCACAAAATTTTAAATGGCGACGAGTTTAAGTTAATTTTAAGTTCATGCATATTTCTTCTGTCTCATAATGGCATTTCTTTAGTGTGTTTTACTGTGTTTTAAGTGATAATATAATAGAACAAACATTTCTGAAGATAACAGTGTATCATTTATGCAGATAAACTTATTTGTATGGGGAAAAATACTCTAGAACTCGGCCAGCCTCACGGCCAGTCACTTTGTTATTATTTATCACGTCATCACGACTTTCAAGTGCATGCTATCTATAAGATACTTGGCAATACAAAAATTTCTTAATGGTAAAAATTACCAATAACTTGAAACCTGTGCCGAGGTAGCCTGGCAGCATTGCAGAGTAAAGAGCAAGTGTTGATTTGTTGGCATGGGTAGCCTTCAGTCATTAATAATTTCTATAGCAACAATATACCATAAATTGCGGTGTACAAGGCGACCAGGCGTACAAGTCAACCTCAATATTATTAGCTCAAGATTACGGGTTAGGCCTATACCTGCCGTATAAGTCGGCCCCAAAAATACGGTAGGCTACTGGTAGGCCAAAGCTTGAATGTGGATAAGCTACGGTAACCTGTTGCAAAAACACATAACACCACACCACTTATACGAAGATATGAATACTTACTATAGGTTCACCTCTTGTTTTCACTTGAAAAACACCATAGTCCCCTGATAGTACCGCTACATACTGTATATTATAGTAAAACACGGTAGTATGACTGAACTGCACTTACCCCCCGCCGTTTGTATATGTGAAAAAAAACCAGCCCGTGGCGCGACCAACCCCACACGGCTATGAAACTATGGGTCCATTACATTGCTGACATTCAGCTTAATATCTGACTGGCCGCTTGGGTTTAGTGGCATTCCAGTGTTGCATAAAATAGGTAACGCCTCAAAATAAGTAGCGCCTTATCTCACCCCCCCGCCATTCCTTACTTATTTACCACAAAATACTCCTCGTCTTCGTCGATTTGTCTTCTTCTTCTTGTGACCTTTGATGCTTAGTATCGCTTCATAGGTCCTCTTCAAACTTTGTCTCCTTCGTTAACAGGATTATCAACTCTTCCCTTGACTATTTCACCTGGGATACTAAAACATTTTCATTTGTTTTGGTCTGTGTGAGTGAGGGCATCAGCTGATGGTTGTGACAGTGTTATACGGTAATCTCTTCTCTCCTGTCTCCTCCAGTACCTCCAGCAACCACAGTACCACACACGTCCTGGTTAATCACTTATAAAGGAGTATTTTGTGGTAAGTTGTAAGTAAATTTGTAAGTAAGGAACGGCGGGGGTGTGAGGTAAGGCGCTACTTATTTCGAGGCGGAACCTATTTTATGCAACACCGGTCAATGTTTACAATCTGTGTATCAGCTGTTGAAAACTGCTGTGGGTGGAACTGCCGCTAAACGTCTTCTCCAGTTGTTGCTGTTCAGCAGGGAATATTTTATCCCCATGGCTCCACCAGCAAAAAGTCAAAGTGGTAAAAGGTTCGCATTATATCCTTGCCGTATAAGTCGACCCCTAGTTATGGAGAGATTTTTTTCAGGCTCAAAGAGTCGACTTGTACGCCGCCATTTACGGTAGGTATTACACAAAGTTCTCAACGTAGTAAAAGTGTGAAAAATCTTTGAGGCGGCTGCTGAAATTAACACTGGGGCCACCAGGGGAGGTATTTCAATTGTGGCACACTAAATAAATGCCATTATGAGACTATGAATAGATATACATGAACAGTATATTCAGTTAAACCCGTTGCCATTTAAAATTGAGAAAACTTTTGACATGGAGTCTATAAAAAAAAGAGGAATTGTATTAGTTTTCCATTGAAATTGAAGAAAGTGATAATAAAGTTATAAAAAAAACAATAGTGTAATATTTTACACTTATCCAAATATTTACTAGCATTCCCCTTGTCCTTGATGACCAGCTGAAGGCGTTTTGGCATGCTGAGGGCGAGATCACGTAAGTAATCCAGGGTCATGTTATACAGTCATGCCGCATGACCATTGCTTTGGACCGCCCAGAACAATGACAAATTTCTTTTATCGTCATTTTATCCTGCCTCCAGGCAAGAATTCTGGTTTTCTCCTCACGAGACAGAGCAGACCCAACCATCCTGTACCTCATGGTAGCCAACTAACCGGGGGTAACGTACGGGAAGTAATCCTGGCCACTAAGGGGGGTGGAGCGCAAACCAGTAACACCTCTCGTCGGTAGCTAATCGGGCACTGAAGGCAGAAAACTGCCCTGGGTGACTCCTGAGGCTCTAGTCTAGTTGCCAGCTTGTCACTAGCTACAATAACTAAACGTATAGGCCGGGAAACGCAGATATAGATGAGACCGCATGTACACGGTAATCTTATGAGAAGGTCTCAACTGTAATTGCGGTGGCTGTGTGAGTAAAGACTTGATAAATTGAAATCACAAACACAAGAAGAAAAAAAGAGAGGTAACATAGAAATGCACTGAAGGAAAAGAAAATTAACAGTATCTACTACATAGTACACTTAGACAGTGATCTTTAAGAGAGCTCAGCAAGAAACTATCGAAGAAAAGAATAAAGAAAGATGTGAGAAAATAAAATTTTCCAGGCACACCAATAGATAGGAATGGGTTGACGGAAGGTCATGTGTGGCAACACCATTAATAGTTTCAAGGATAAAGATGATGAAAATTAATAAATGACAGGACACAACTAGCTTAATCCTGTAAAAATACAATTAAATAAGATAAATTAGGTAACATCACACACCAATGCAAGAGCAACATGCTTCCTGAGGGCCAGTTTTAAGTCACGCAGAGTAGACTCTCGGGGCACTACTACACCCCACAGCCCACCATCAGTCCTCTCCACGTATACCTTCATGGCACGGCCATGTTCCAGTTCATTCAGTGCTGTCACCTGCAGAACAAAGGGTAAAGTAAATGTCAAATTCATATACTAAGCTATGTATGTATTGCTGTATTGCTGTAATGTTTAATTAATGCACAACATTTGTATCAGCAGTGATGGAGGGACTCAATCTGATATTACATTTTTTTTATGAACAGACAAGTTGCCTAACAATTTTTTTTTGTAAAAGAATGGCCAATAATAGATTCCTAAACTATTGTAAATAGCTCTTAACATGTTGAATTAAAAGAAAAAAGGCAAGAAATATATATAAATAAGGTTTAAAGTTGCCCAAATGTGACGTGACTGCAAAAAGCTCCATCATTAGTCGTGACGACATCACCTGGACACATGCGGGAGGCAGCGGAGGCTGCCCAGTGTGTCAGTGTGTTTACCTATAATGACACCAGCAAAGCCATGCCAAAGGAAAGGGCGAATAAAAATCATTGGTGCTAGGTGCCAATGTGCATTAATACTGGCAGGTCAACACCAGGGAAGATATTCATCTCAATTCCCAAAAAATATACGATAAAGAAGCGATGGTGGATGGCTGCTCGCCAATATTTCCCCATGTCCAAAGGCTGCATGTACTGCTGTGAGGGCCTTTTTGATGAAAGTATTACTGAGTTGAAATGTACATGCGAAATCATGTTTAGGTTGATATATATTCAGTGGCTTGAAATACTTCGATGATGGCTGGTGATTGGCTAGGCTTGCACCTAAGAAGTTTTGGCAACAGCTGGAGGGGAAGAGCATTTTAGTTTCTTTTTGTGTGTGTATTTCTTTGAGATGGTAATATATAAAGTAAGAAGCAAATATAGGATAGATATGTAGAGAAGCTCCTCGCCTCTGTAAACAATATTCACGCCACACAGTGGTCAAGGGGAGTAAGGAATATCTCTCAACCATAATATGCAGGCCTTATGCCATGGCCAGGCCCCACTTAGTGCCTGGGAGTCTTAGGTAATTCTGTGACATCAACCAAAGTTGATGTAGGTTAAGCCTAACGTAACCTTATAACCTCCTAAATGCCACGGAAGGAGGCAGTACTAGCAGTTCGGTGGTCAGAGCGCCGAGTCACATGCAAGAGGCGGACGTTATTTTCTCGACATTTTTTCTTTTACTTTCCTTACCTTCCTAAAAAATATACAGACCAAAAGGGTGTGATATAAGCTGCTTCCATATCTGCTCTCAGAATTGCCAAAAATTACTTCCTATCAAAAAAAAAAAGTGGGAACTAAATCACGCCTTGAACCCAAACTAGTATTACCACTCCTCAGCATCTTCGGGTCCTTGCAGGAATCCCGCGAAGTCGCAGAAGATCCCAGTGACTCACGATGCACTGAGTCAAACCCCGTCTTGAGATCAACATAGGCTGCATGCAACCCCTGTCGAAACTCACGTCGGCGTTCCACCAGGACACAAAGCGCTAGGATACGGTCCGTTGTTGACTTACCAGGCGTGAACCCAGACTGCTGAGGTCTCTGATGCTTCAGCAGATGACTGCGGATACATATCAGCAATAGAGGCGCAAGCACTTTGCCACACACGATGAGCAGTGTAATACCGCGGTAATTGTTGCAGTCCTGACGTTCCCCTTTCCCTTTCAAGATAGGGACAACCAGCCCCCTTTTCCAGTCAGGAGGAATGGTACTTGATTGCCCCACGGCAGTCAGGCCACATGCAACCTGCAGATCATGGCCTCACCCCCAACTTTGAGGAGCTCCGCACTGATATTACAAACACCAGCTGCCTTTCCACCCCTCAACTTAGCTACAGCCTCTCTGACTTCGCCAAGAGAGGATGCAGTTTCGTCAATAAGAGGATCGGCATCCACTGCTCGTAATCCAGTGGTGAGAAGCTGCCCAATTGGAGGGTCCACCGTGAACAACTACCCTGTTGCAAGTGTTATAATATCCTCCACCATATATATCCCCTGTATCGATAAATGTGATATATACCTATTCAAGACATTATTTAAAAATAATCCAATTAATTAGCTAATGAGATAAGGACAATGTGATCATGGCATATGTTTGCATTGTTTGTAATAGCATGCAGAAGGAAAAAAGGAGAGAAGGGCCATTGTAGAAAAAAAGGCTAGTAAGTTGGGGGAGAGCAAGAGAAGTAAATTGTTACAATCTGGTCCTAGGAATGCCTCATTGCACTAGAACAAAAAAGGAAAAGGAGATAGAGGAGGTGGAGATAATTGGCGACAGCAGTGGTGACGGTAGTGGTGGAGGAAAAAGGCATCATTCCATCCTAAAATGTGCTTACTCTCACCTCTTCAAGAGTGACTTGTGGATGGAGATCAGACAGGAGTGGATCAGACTCCAGCAGGTGACTCATAGCCTCTTGGAAAAACCTCTTGAGCTCAGCATGAGAGAGTATTTTATCCTCATCTTCTTCATCCTTTATCTCACTTTCCTTCCTATCTGGGTTCATCAGAGGGATGGAACTGCAGCTAAATAAAGGCTGACATTGACCAGAGCGTGTACCTTTGGAGTCAATATGGCTATCATGCTCAGAATTCTCCATCTCCTGGAAACAAAAGACAAAATTACATACAAATAATGATCAAACTATGTAACTTCAACAACTCTATGAAATAACAAATTCTTATTCTGATTATGCAGATAAAGTACCGTTATTGCACTTTATTTATTTTGTTGACAAAGATTCAAGGTTTAGAAATATTTATTAGGGGATTTCCGAGATCCTATTCCTTTTTATTGGTTATTCATACCACTCGATAATTGGCCGCCTAACAATCACATAATGAAGATTATGTCTCATTTTAATTAATATCATGTATATATTTCTTGAATTTTAACAAGCTTTTTCCACCTTAAATTTATACTGTACATTTTGTGAAAACTATTTCAGTTGCCGTGGGAACTTTCTAGTTCAAACATTGTGGCCTCAAATGTTTCTGGCCATCACATGTAACGTAGTTTAGTCAGGTTTTGGGTTATAAACATAAAATAATAATGCAATAGAGAATTGATATAATTATTATGGAAAGTGCCATCACAGGTGATTTAAAATTGGTGCCATTGTAGATGTTCCATGGCAGCTATGCCATTGCTAATTCAAGAAACTTTATAACTACAGTGGTGCACCAGGTTTTGTGTCTAATTCGGACCGTTGTAATTGGCGTGAAACTCAAATCTGCACAACCATGTGCATTTAATAAGGTAATTTGGACCCAAAGCGGTATAACTTCAGTATTGGGCACTAAAAAACACAAATTAAATTTACATCATTGTGCAGATTTTTTATCCTGCGTACTTTGAATCCCCATTTACCACGGCGCAATTGAATAATAATGGTGATAGACATACAGCTGAAAATGTACTGTTATAGCACCCAGAAACAGTTAAGTTATTTAATATCAGATTAGGTTAGGTAAGTTTAGACGTGGGGTTTGCTTTAGTAGATGATACCATGACAAAAAATGACGGTGGGGCTGGAGTCACAGGTCGACAGGGGTGAGAGAACTCCACTGGAAAGCAGGCAGCTACTGGATGTGGTGCATCAAACTCTTTATCTCTACACACTCACACACACACACACACACAAAGTACATGAACCACCAACTTTGGCCCCATTAGCAGCAACAGATTGTATGGTTGTTAGCGTATAGGGTTGTTATATGCTTGTTTGTCTTGAATGATTGTCACAGCCCTCTGGCAGAATTATGCTGTACCAGAGGGAGTCTATGTCGGGGTTTTGGGATAGCACTTGGATCAGTAAACACCACAGCTCCATTCTGCTCACACACAGCGTTTCTCTCACACTTCACGAAATAACCGACACGATACGGATGACATAATCAAGCCAAACTCAGGAAAAAACCATGAGAGTTGCATACAAACAAGGCCCCCTCTCACTCTCACAGAGCAAACACGCTCGACATTATATAAACAAACGTTTGGGTTAAATTTGATCTTGAGTTGGGAATCACCCAGCGAAGGCTATCTGTGAAACTTTTGGTTCGGCGTTCTCCTACACATATACCTGTCAAAAGAAGCAAAAGGGGGAGGTAAAACTAGGGGTTCCATTTGTAATGCCAGGAAAATACTCGAGACTCCCCTGTAAGATGAATAGTAATTATCTCAAACATGCTTAACTCAAACCATTCTCTCACTCTAATGAGCCCCCATATAAAACCCTTTGCTATTAATTAACCTTATTAGAGAGAGAGCAGTAAGAAAACGAGCGTATCACACTTGTACTGTTCCACCAACTGAGCCCGACTGACACAACAACCGCTACTACTTCCCTCTTACCGGCAACAGACAAACCGTCTTATTCCTCCTTCCACACATCAACTCCGACCCTGCGTACCGAAACTGTCTTATGACGTCACCACACGAAACCTTTACAACTACGTTGGACTACAGTACCGTGCAAAAATATCCCTTAAATAAAATCTGCATACCCTAGTAACAGCAATGCTCCTTGTATACATTCTTGTATAATTTGCAGCCTTACTTTTGTTTTATGAACTAATAGTTTAATTGTCATAAGTAGGACTTTAGTACAGCAGTTACTAATAGCTCTTAGCACAACAGAGGTGTTACTGTAGTGCAAACAATTTCCACCACCTTTCTTTACTACATACAGCCTCGCTTTGAAAAAATCCATCTTCCAGTTCACATCTCAAGTCTCCCTTCCTCCTCCTGATTCATATCTCACATCCAGCAGTTCAATTAAAATATGTCTCCTCTGCTTACCTTTCTCTTACTCTGCAACTACATGCGTTGTTCCCTCAAAAGAATACGTTTTCCAGGCTGGTCATCAACACCCAGCTCGAGACGGTCTACACTCCAAGCCTGGGTGTACTCGGGTCTTGATGCCCAAAGGTACAAAGTTCCTGCTTGTTTCGCCCCCTTGAGAGGAACCTGCAAACGAAAGGCATGATAATATCACTGTTAAACTAACAACATTCACATCTACTGTCCTCCAACGGTAATTGGTGAGGCGGTAGCAGAGTGGTTAGCATCTCTGAGTGGTGTTCTCAGTAACCCGAGTTCGATCGTCGATGAGAACCAAAAAATCCACTTTAAATCTTTCTGCACCGTCGAATGGCCTAAAAACACCCACATGCTGGCCATTAACTCTACCTACGATTGCGAGTGCATCGGAGGACACAGGGGAATGGCATGAGCCTCTGATCACAGGCGTCACTATAAAAATTCTAACAAAACAAAAGTGCAAATGTTAAGGGTTGATTGTACACTCTTTAAATAATGTTCACATAAATTGAAATTTTTGTTATTGTGTGATCCTTGCCCCATCACTTTTCAACACTTGTATGGACTGGCTATTGGGCAAGGTTGTAGATCAAAGTGATTGTGGAGCATCCCTCGGCAACACCGAGATCACCGATCTTGTTTTTGCCGATGATGCAGTAATCTTTGCCGAGTCGCTGGAGGTCCTGGTGATGGCTCTCGAGGCACTGCACGAGGAGGCAGAGCCTTTGAGACTTGAGGTCTCCTGGCTCAAGACCAAGGTCCAGGTGTTTGGAGGCTTACTAGATGAAACAGTACATCTGTTTATGTGTGTGGCAAGGACATTGAGATCTTGGAAAGTTTTACATACCTTGGTAGCGCAGTCCATAATGACGGCGGGTCATGTCAAGAAGTCTTACGGCGGAATGGCATAGCCCATGGTGTTATGGACTCGCTCAGCACGAGTATTTGGCGTTGTCGTTACCTGTACGGGAAGACAAAGATCTTCAAGTCGTTTGTGATCCCTGTCTTACTCTATGGCTGTGAGACATGGACACAAAATAGCGACTTGAAGAGGCGAATTGATGCCTTTGGTAATAAGTGTCTTCGCAGAATCATGGGGTATTACTGGGATGATTACGTGTCAAATCAGCGATTGCACCGTGAGACTGAATCGAGGCCTATTACCTGCATAGTCTGTCAGCGCCAACTCCGGCTATATGGGCATGGGCATGTGGCACGCTACCCTGAAACCGATCCTTCCCATCGGGTCGTATCTGTAAGAGACAATCCGGCGTGGAGGAGGCCAAGGGGGCAACCACAAGGCTCATGGCTGGGGCAAGTTGATGCTTCCTGTCGAGTTGCTTGGTATGGGAAGGGAGCCTGCATGGGGACTCGTGCGTGGTGACCCCCGGGAGTGGCGTCGTAGGGTGGGCGAGGCGACACGCCCCCCGGCGTATGCACCCAATGATTGATTGATTGATTGATTGATTGATTGATTGATCCTACACATTCACTAAATGTAACCCCACCCATTATCAGCGTTTAGAACTGGAAAATTTTCTGCAAATTATGTGATATTTACATTACGCACACCAAATGTGAGTTTGGTGTGTTTTGGTAAACCCCAAATTAGAACTATGGACACAATCCAACCCTGTTGCCAAATCAGAGTCCAAATCCAAATGTTTCAAATTGAGAGAACACTGAACATTGCTAGCTTAACCACTTCACGCCCAAATCTTTCCTTTGCTATGTAAAATCGTCTGTTGTTAGCTATAAAATTACGAAAGGTAACTTAAAATACCAAATTAGTTAGTGGACTAGGGTACTAAATAGGTCATATCTATAAAATATTGCTTATAGTCACTAAAAATTGTCTAATGGTACCCAAATTACAATGGAAATGACGTTCTGGGTCTCAAGGGGTTAATGGTATTTATGACATGTACCATACATATATACAACAAACTGGGCTCAAATGAAATGCTTAATAATGTATAACCATACACAACAATGTAAAGACTCTACCAACCTGAAACTGAGCCTCCTTCCCTGTGCAGTAATTGTTCGCACTATCACCCAAGTTTAGGCTGCCATCCTTGATTGGCTCACCCATTAAGTGAGCAACACCTATAAAGAAAATGACAAGAATGAGATAAGTGTAACACAGCATCTCCTGAATCATAGTAAGATAAAAGTAATGTTACTGTAAAGTTTATGTGCATACAGCAGTGTTAATGTGGATTTCGTTACTTATGGACTTGTGGATATCTATTCATCCTCCATCACAGGGGTGGGGAACCATTTTACTACCAAGGGCCGTTTGGATAATCATGACATCATTCGCGGGCCATACAAAATTATCCACTTACAAATCAGCCTGCTTTTTTTGTTTAAACATTTAACTCACCCCTATTCCAATAGCTGGAACTGCTTCTCTTTGGTGACACGTGTGAAGCTGGTATTGATGATGTTGCTACTCACAACTGCTTTTCCAGGTTTGCGTTGGTCAGTCTGCGCGCAGTCGACTCTATGCGGAGGTAAGTTTTGAAAAGAACGGCTGGCAGCAGTAAGTGGTTCCGAACACAGATGCCTATTTTCAAAATTTACCTAATCAGTATGATGTACTTAATAACAATTTATGTTTCTAAGAAAAAAAAGCTCCTAGATATATTGAATTTCGAGTCTTGTCTGTGGTTGCCTTGGCAGGGCCTGACCAAGTGGCTTTGCGGGCCTTATACGGCCCGCGGGCCGGATGTTCCCCACCCACGCTCTAACATGATAAGTGGTGAAAATGGTAGAAAGCATTGGTCAAGGATTATTCCAAGGATAGCATATTTGGGGAGGCAGTGGCCAAGTGGTTAGTTTATGCAGGTGGCGAGCTCGGTGCCCCGAGATTAATTCCTGTCAGGAGCCAAAATTGTTCTGCAATGGCCCCGTTTACTCGCACCCAAGATGCCGAGTATTATGAAGCTTTGGATGCAAGATAGGCTACATATCACTGTACTCATATTCTTTTTGCTTAAAAAGGCATCATGAATAAAATATATTCAGTTTTTTGGGCCAAAATATCATGCGGCCGTGAAACACACTGTGATTGGTTGCAACATAGGCAGCTACCTCCTCATCCTCGCTCCTACCCAGTCCTTGCCCAACTGATCGGCTCTTTATGGCGTCAGCAGACAGGCAGTACCTATACTTTCAACATATCCTAGACAAAGAGAACATACTATGTTTGTTTACTGCCAATCTGCAAAAACACCAGATAAATTGTTCATATCTGTATCCAAAGATAAGAAAAAAGTAAACAGTGGTGGATGTCTACTAGGCGTGACTTCCCATGGGGGAACACCGCATGGCTTCGCAGGATTCCTGCAAGGACTGTTGGTCTGCTGACTGGCCTGTATGGGAATGAGTGCTGTGAAGTGTATAGGTAAGGTAAAGATGGGAGCATATGCTAAGCTGCACGTGGCATTCGGTGCTCATCTCCGTGGCATTAGCCCTTAGAGCCTGTGGTGGGTGACGACCCGTTACCCCGGGACACAGGGCTAGTGTGACACCCGGGTTACCACAGTTACCTTCCCCAGGTTACCCCAGGTACCCATTTATCAGCCCCGAAAGGAAGGAAGAACAGCTGAGTAGGCTGGTCACCGACTTGCCCTGGCCCGGACTCGAACCAGGGCCCGCAGATTCGTAGCCAGGCACGCTAGCCACTGCACCACGGAGGTGACAAGGGGGAGGTGTGAAGGGGAAGGGGAAGTGTGGAGCATCCCTCTGCAATACCAAGATCACAAATCTTGTTTCTGCCAATAATGCAGTAATCTTTGCTGAATCACTGGAGGTTTTGGTGCTTGCTCTTGAGGCACTGCATGAGGAGGCAAAGCCTTTAGGACTTGAGGTTTCCTGGCTCAACATTAAGGTCCAGGTGTTTATAGGCTTACTAGATGAAACAGTACAGTCTGTTTATGTGTGCGGCGAGAACATTGAGATCTTGGAAAATTTACATAGTACCTTGGTAGTGCAGTCCAAAATAACGGCGGGTCATTTCAAGAAGTCTTACAGTGGATTGGCATAGCCCACGGTGTTATGGACTCGCTCAGCACGAATATTTGGCATTGTCGGTACCTATGTAGGAGGACAAAGATCCGGATCTTCAAGTCGCTTGTGATCCCTGTCTTACTCTATGGCTGTGAGACATGGACACGAAATAGCGACTTGAAGAGGTGAATCGATGCCTTTGGTAATTAGTGTCTTCGTAGAATCATGGAGTATGGCTGGGATGATTACGTGTCAAATCAGCAATTGCACCATGAGACTGAATGGGCCTATTCTATTGTGTTTTGCTTTTTTTTACATTTATGCCTATAGCGCCTGTAGGCAGTAACCTCCAGGGCTTAGATGTTAGGCTCTGGAGGTTCACTTGAGGGCTCTGATGGATGGTCCTCGCCCGTGGTGGCGCAGGCAGGATTCTTATAGTGACGCCTGTGATTAGAGGCTCATGCCGCACCCCTGTGTCCTCCGATGCACTCGCAATCGAAGGTAGAGTTGATGGGCAGGGCATGTGGGTGTTCTTAGGCCACTCGACGGTGCAGAAAGGTTTTGGGTTTCTTCGGGGATCGAACTCGGGTGAGGCACATGCTGCCCCCTTGTCCTCCGATGCACTCGCAATCGAAGGTAGAGTTATTGGGTAGCATATGGGTGTTCTTAGGCCACTTGGCGTTGCAGAAATATTTTAAGTGGATTTATGGTTCTGACTCAGGATCGAACTCGGGTCACCGTGAACGCCAGTCGGAGACGCTAACCACTCTGCTACTCAATCAATCATCATTGGGGGGGGTATACGCCAGGGGGCGCGTCGCCTCGCCCACCCTACGACGCCACTCCCAGGGGTCACCATGCGCGAGTCTCCATGCAGGCTCCCTTCCCATACCAAGCAACTCTCGACAGGAACCATCAAATTGCCCCAGCCACGAGCCTTGTGGGCGCCCCCTTGGCCTCCTCCACGCCGGATTATCTCTTACAGATACAACCCGATGGGGAGGATCTGTTTCAGGTTAGCGTGCCACATGCACATATAGCCAAAGTTGGCGCTGACGGACTATGCAGGTAATAGGCCTCGATTCAGTCTCATGGTGCAATAACTGATTTGATACATAATCATCCCAGCGATACCCCATGATTCTGCGAAGACACTTATTACCAAAGGCATCGATTCGCCTCTTCAAGTCACTATTTTGTGTCCATGTCTAACAAACATAGGAGTAGGACAGGGATCACAAGAGACTTGAAGATCCGGATCTTTGAACAGGTACCGACAACGCCAAATACTCCCGCTGAGCGAGTCCATAACACCGTGGGCTATGCCAATCCGCCGTAAGACTTCTTAGACGTGATCTGCCGTCAGTATGGACTGCACTACCAAGGTATGTAAAACTTTCCAAGATCTCAATGTCCTCGCCGCACGCATGAACAGACTGTACTGTTTCATCTAGTAAGCCTCAAAACACCTGGACCTTGGTCTTGAGCCAGGAGACCTCAAGTCTCAAAGGCTTTGCCTCCTCGTGCAGCGCCTCAAGAGCCATCACCAGGACCTCCAGCGACTCAGCAAAAATTACTGCATCATCGGCAAAAACAAGATCGGTGATCTTGGTGTTGCCAACGGATGCTCCACAATCACTTTGATCTACAACCTTGTCCAATACCCAGTCCATACAAGTGTTGAAAAGTGATGGGGCAAGGACACACCCTTGCCTCACTCCTGTATTCACAGGAAAGAAGCCGGATACACCTGCCCCACACTTCACAGCACTCTCAGTCCCAGAATACAGACCCGTTATCAAACCAATAGTCCTTGCAGGAATCCCTCGAAGTCGCAGAAGATCCCAGAGTGACTCACGATGCACTGAGTCAAACGCCTTCTTGAGATCAACATAGGCTGCAAGCATCCCCTGTCGAAACTCACGTCGGCGTTCCACCAGGACACGAAGCGCTAGGATACGGTCCGTTGTTGACTTACCAGGCGTGAACCCAGACTGCTGAGGTCTCTGATGCTTCACCAGATGACTGCGAATCCGTGTCAGCAATAGATGGGCAAGCGCCTTGCCTGGTACGCTGAGCAGTGTAATACCGCGGTAATTGTTGCAGTCCTGACGGTCCCCTTTCCCTTTCCAGATAGGGATGACCAGCCCCCTTTTCCAGTCAGGAGGAATGGTACCTGATTGCCACACGGCAGTCAGGACAGCATGCAGCCCGTGGATATCAATTTATGTATGGTGCTAATTAATTTATCAGAAAGCAAAATATATCAATGGAAAGCTAATAAAATACCGTTTCTATTGATATGTTTCGTGTAAAATGTTTTCTCGCAAACTATTAAATGGCGAAAAGTTTAAGTAAATATTAAGCTCATGCATATTTCTTCTGTCGCATAATGGCATTTCTTTAGTGTATTTTACAGTTTTTTCTTTGATAATATTATAGAACAAACATTTACGAAGATAACAGTGTATCATTTATACTGATAAACATAGTCTACTGTATTCATGGAACACTTTTTTAATTGCCGATTCGATTGATGATGTTATTTTTTTAGTTAACGCTAATTTATGCATGGTGGTAATTCATTTATCAGAAAACGAAATATATCAATGGAAAGCTAATAAAATTATGCTTCATGTTAAATGCTGTCTCGCAAAATATTAAATTTCCTTTTCTGCTTAGTATCACTTTGTAGGTCGTCTGTCAAGGTCGTGCTCGAGCTTGACATATATCTTGACGCTAACCACTCTGCTACCGCCTCCCATAAGAGACGTACGGGACACGTCTTCCTTCCTTCCTGCTTAGTATAGTATAATAATAGGCTTAGTATAGCTTGTAGTTTTGCTTTGTTTTTTTCCATTTGTTTGTGTTTTTCTCTACAGGAGCAGCCGGTGTCACATAAGATAGGTAACACCTCAAAATAAGTAGCACCTTACCTTACACCCCCGCCGTTCCTTACTATTTACCACAAAATACTCCTTTATAAGTGATTAACCATGACGTGTGTGGTACTGTGGTTTCTGGAGGTATTGGAGGAGACAGGAGAGAAGAGAGGAAGGAATTGTGACAGTGTTATTGTCGTATAACACTGTCACACAACCATCAGCTGACAAGATATGTGTCAAGCTCACTCACTCAGACCAAAACAGCATCTGCTGGGTGACTCACCCAGCAGACTCAAGCTCTATCTCAAGCTCCTCTCCTCCCTCCTCTTCTCTACGTAGTGTTGGCCGAAGCCACCACCCCGGGAGGCGGGTCACAAACCCTAGGCTAACACCCAGTACCCATTCACTGCTGGGTGGACAGGGGCTTGGGGCATTTTCAGGATATTTTTTTGGGGAAAAAGTGAGTCTTACAAGCTGTAAAATATGGTAGGTACACAGCCCTCAAGTTAACCTCCAGGGCCTACCATACCACCCCTGGAGGTCACTGCCTAACAGCACTGTAGGCACACATACACGCACACACACACATATATAAAAAAAAAAATAATAATAAATAAATATATAAAAAAAAAACACGGACTAAATAAGCATTTTTACAGTGTTTTCAATACCCGAGTTTCGCGATCCGCGAGTTTCGCGCTATGCCTCCGGAAGAAAGCAAGCGCGAAACTCGGGAGGGTAGTGTAGTCAGTAAATGACTTTATAATTTTAGTAAATAACTTGTAATTTACTTTAGGAAATAACTTTTAATTTACTTTAGTAAATAACTTGGTAATTTTACTCACCCCAGTTTGAATGTCGTAGCATTGGATTTTCGATCTCGTATATTGAAAATACAGGGAAGTCCCGTTATACGAGCATTCGGTATACGAGAATCCGATGATACGAGAGGTGTAAATCAGGGTCTATTTTTAATATACGAGATCGAAAATCCAATGATACGACATTCAAACTGGGGTGAGTAAAATTATCAAGCTCAAAATGCGCGCCCTACCACTCCCGGGCTGGACAAAGGGGGATTTGGTTGACCCCAGTGAGGTCACCCCTAGCAAGCCGTGACCTGAAGGGTAATTAAGCATATGGCGCAGCCTGACATTTAGGGGTAATTAACAGGTGTGCGGCCCCAACCTTGGGACCGCAGTCAGGTCACCCCTAGCAAGGCGTGATCTGAACGGTAATTAAGCATATGGCGCGGCCTGACCTTTAGGGGTAATTAGCCAGGTGTGCGGCCCCATCATTGGGACCGCTACACTACCCTCTCTTGTATCACGCAGCGTCCCCTACATTACAACGTCTTTTTTGCTTGTTATGCATGTTTTATGTTTAATTAATGTGCAGTTATGTTATTTTGTGTGCTATTTTCTCTTTCAGAATGCTTTTTCTACAGAAATAGGTAGTACAGTGTGGGTAATATAGACGCTGTGTGTTTGTTGTGTTTGCTATAGTTTATTTTAACTTGAAAAACATGTCTTTTTTTTTTTTTTTTTTTTTCTTTTTATTGATGGGATCCTGGAACCAAACCTATATTTTACCATTAGTTATGTGTTTCGTTATACGAGATTTCGCTTTACGAGTATGCCAGGTGGAACCTAACTGCTCGTATCTTCGGGACCTCCCTGTAGACCCTAATTTACACATCTCGTATCATCGGATTCTCGTATACCGAATGCTCGTATAACGGGACCTCCCTGTACATACACTAGGGTCCCGCATAAAACGTGTTCGCATAGAGCGTTTCCCCTATAAAACGAGCGACCAAAAATATTAAAATTTAAAAATGTATTAATTATTATTATTATTTTTTTAATAACTAAAATTCCAAAATTTTTGTTAGGAACGAATGTGATGATATAGAACGATTCCGCCATCAAAGTAGGGCTGCAGTACAGTAAAGTAGGGAAGTAGTTCCTGCCTCAGTGACGAACCCACACATAAGGAGGCGAATTTTGGTGAGCAAGCCGCCATAGGAAGGCTTGCGGCAGCTTGTGTTTTCTGTTTAATCGAGGCACTTTTTGTAAGCCGGCTTGCCCAGCACAAGCCGTGGCAAGGGTGAGTGAGGAGGGGCACGGCGGCGGCGTGTCGCCACGGAGATGGGGTGAGGGTGGCATGAGGTGGGGAACGGCGGTAGCGACCGCACAGTTCTCATCCATTATTACAAAAAGAAAATTCTTGTGAAGGATATATGTCGTGATCCATTCACAATATCTTCAGTTATCATAATTTTTTTATGGCTTTTATTTGCAGGTACACTTTCGTTGTTGTGGTGGTCTGGTGTCGTCGTCGGTGTGGTTATGTTCACAAGTTATCAGCTGTGAGCGGGTAAGCCCAGACCAGTTCTGGCAAGGCACGCAAGCGAGTCAAGCCAGTTTTATGGCAACTTGCTCACCAAATTTGCTCCTGACGAAAACCAGAGAGTAAACGAACGTAGGCAGACCCTCATGACTTGGTACATTCGCCCTGCCAATGCGCCCAGCCTGCCTCTGCCGACGCTGCCCCTGCCAGCGCACCACAGCCTGCTTCTGCTGACGAGCTACAGCCTGGCCCATCAAACGAGCCCCAGCCTGGCCCTTCAAATGAACCCCTGCCCAGCCTGTCAGAGTTTGAGGGGTTTATGATGGACGTGGCAGAAATGCAAGACCAACGCTCACTCGCCACACTCCGAGCTCTGGGTCACACTGCGTTGTCATCCAGTGACGAATGAGTGACCTCCAAGATGCCTCGGAACCCCTCGCCCCCGGTACATAATCCCTATTAGATTTAAGGTAAGCAGCAATATGCCTATTTCATCATTTCTATGCATAACTTATCATTTATATATGTTTTGATATGCATGGGTGTGAATGAATATAAATTTACAGGTATGGTAAGGAGGACCAATCGACCAATATCAATTTTTCCCATAGGTTGTGTTTACATAGAGCGAATTCACATAGAACGACCTCGTTTATCGACCAATTTATCGTTTTATTGGGACCCTAGTGTATATGGATATGTATATGTAAATGTATAAGGCTGACAAATATAAATATGTGGGCTGAGTTAACAAATGACAGTTTTGAAGAGTTAGTGGAAGTTTTATCTTAAATTACTCTTTCTTACCATTGTTTTCCCTAAGGATTCTGAGACTTTCCCGGTAGTATTCAGACTGCTTTATGCCATCCTGGATTCGTCCCTTGAAGTAATGTGCACCACCAATGACTATAAATCCTCCTATAGCTGCAGAGCGAGCAAGGGTGGCCAAACTGGGTAATCTCACCATCACTCGTGTCTGAGGGATATGATAGAAAGCCATCACAGTCATCACTTCAATCAATGTTAAAGATATTTTGTTTTTATTCAAGTAATCATTACTATTTCCGTATAACTAACAACCCCTTGAATGCATCAACAGTTAGCTGCAGCCAATAAAATGGGAGAAAATGCACCTACTTGAAGGTTTTCTGTGGAAACTTACATGGACCCCTCTATAAATGCTAAATCAACATGCTCATGGAGTGTCCTGAATCTAGCTTTTAATGTTCTAGACTCCAGACTTTAACCTCCTGAATCTAGCTTTTAATGTTCTAGACTCCAGACTTTAACCTCCTGAATCTAGCTTTTAATGTTCTAGACTCCAGACTTTAACCTCCTGAATCTAGCTTTTAATGTTCTAGACTCAACTTTAACCTCCTGAATCTAGCTTTTAATGTTCTAGACTCCAACTTTAACCTCCTGAATCTAGCTTTTAATGTTCTAGACTCCAGACTTAACCTCCTGAATCTAGTTTTAATGTTTAGACTCCAGACTTTAACCTCCTGAATCTAGCTTTAAATGTCTAGACTCAGACTTAACCTCCTGAATCTAGCTTTAATGTTCTAGACTCAGACTTAACTCCTGAATCTAGCTTTTAATGTTCTAGACTCCAGACTTTAACCTCCTGATCTAGCTTTAATGTTCTAGACTCCAGACTTTAACCTCCTGAATCTAGCTTTTAATGTTCTAGACTCCAGACTTTAACCTCCTGAATCTAGCTTTTAATGTTCTAGACTCCAGACTTTAACCTCCTGAATCTAGCTTTTAATGTTCTAGACTCCAGACTTTAACCTCCTGAATCTAGCTTTCAAGTAAGTAATCCAAATGTGTGTGCAATGACACATGTGTTTGGAACAATTTTGGTTATATTTATTTTGAGCTGCTATTAGATTTCTGAAACCTTATAAGAACAATTTTGTCACATGAAAACCAGTTTCTTATAGCATGGAACATATCAGAAGGCGATTAAGTGTGGATCCTGCTTCAAATTCATGTATAAGGCTTTGCATTCTTAAAACTCTGGTGCTATGTGAATAATTGAGGGACTAACAGAGGAATCAACAAAGGTAAATTGTTTTTCATCAGCACATGTATGTCATCCACTGATCACTTGTGTAGTGATATTTTGTGTATGAGAACCCTGGTATTATGTGCAGATCCTGAATAATCTGTATCAACAAAGGTAAACTTCTTTCCACCATCAAGGACTGTCATCAAATGTTTACTGTGTGGTGATATTTTGTGCACAAAAAACCCTTGTGTTTTGTGCCACACAGGGTGAAATTATGGTAAAGATTACACAGCTCAACATTAAAAAGTACAATACTATATTGTACATGCCAGCTATACAATTTCATGTACTATGTAGGGCAGGGTGGTCCAACTACGGGCCCGCGGGTAGATTTTGTGTGGCCCGCGAGCACTCATATTAATATATTCATTTACCCTATATAAAAACATTAGAGTATCTGCGATTCCAGTGCTATGTATATGAAATAATATTATGTTACTAGAATGTCAACTTTTCCCATGGGGATTCTGTCCTCCTGTTTTATGTTAAAAAAAAAAGACTATTAAAGAAAAGACCCAGACTTCCCTTTAGCAGGTAAGAATTTGACTAGCATTATTTCTGTACAGGGAGGTCCCGAAGATACGAGCAGTTAGGTTCCACCTGGCATACTCATAAAGCGAAATATCGTATAACGAAACACATAACTAATGATAAAATATAGGTTTGGTTCCAGGACCCCATCAATAAAAAATAAATAAAAAAAAGACATGTTTTTCAAGCTAAAATAAACTATCTGAATAGTTTTGCATCATCCGCAAATAGACTAATATAACTATATACTTCCTCCGACATGTCATTGTCGTAAATTGTGAACATTATTGGTGCCAACACTAATCCTTGTGGTACCCCACTAACTAACTTCCCCAACTTTTAGTAACTACCTACCCCACCTTTACTATTGTTCTCATTTCTCTTCCTCTCAGATAACTTTCCATCCAGGTATTGATCACCCCTTTGATTCCTCCTATATTTTCCAATTTCCAAAGTAGTCTTTCATGTGGAACTTTATCAAATGCCTTTTTAAGATCTAGATATACACAATCTGCCCATCCATCTCTTTCTTGTGTTATATCAATTACTCTTGAGTAAAAAATGAAATGAAATTTCATCATTCACTTTTTCATAGTCATCCCTGCTACTTGACTTCCCATTAAGTAAAAACGCTTGCTTCTTAAAAATGCTTGCATTTCTGCCCGGAGGACCGCCCACTCGATCCCCCAGCCAATACGAATGACAAATGGGACGGGGCCAGTCTTGATGCATTTTCGCGAGCATCAGTCCAGTCTGCACCGGTCTAGACTAGACTGGACCAAGGTGGTGAACGTCACGAAAACGCGCTAATATTCATGTATGTATGTATGTATTTTTTTTTTTTTTTTTTTTTTTTTTTTTTTTTTTTTTTTTTTTTTTTTTTTTTTTTTTTACATTGTGCCTATAGCGCCTGTAGGCAGTGGTGGCCTAGGGCTCGGATGGTAGGCTCTGGAGGTTCACTTAAGGACTCTGATGGTTGGTCCTCTCCCGTGGTGGTGTAGGCAGGATTCTTATAGTGACACCTGTGATTAGAGGCTCATGCCGGCCCCCTGTGTCCTCCGATGCACTCGCAATCGAAGGTAGAGTTGGTTTTCTTCGGGGATCGAATTCGGGTCACCGAGAATGCCAGTCGGAGACGCTAACCACTCCGCTACCGCCTCCCCTAAATGTATGTATGTATGTATGTATGTACAGTACCCTCCCGAGTTTCACGCTATGCGAGTTTCGCGATACGTGAGTTTCGCGCTGAGTCCTAAATTCTTACCATCCCGACTTTCGCGCATTATCTCCCAGAGTTTCGTGCTGCTTCGTACACGTTTTTTTTTTTTTTTTGGTGTGTGTGTGCCTACAGCGCCGTTAGGCAGTGACCTCCAGGGGTGGGATGGTAGGCCCTAGAGGTTCCCTCGAGGGCTGTGATGGTTGGCCCTCGCCCATGGTGGCGCAGGCAGGATTTTTATAGTCCTGTCGCCCATGCTGAGCAGGTCAGTACGATCAACACGCCTGCCCTCTTCCCAGGCTGTGTCAGCCAGACTGTCCGCATCCAGGACCCGACAACGCGCCGCTGGGACAAAGTCGGGGTTGTTATGGGCTGCTGCAAGACAAGGGACTTCGAGGTGCGTCTTCCTAGTGGGCGGGTATGGTGGCGAAACCGGCGTTTCCTACGACCCATTCCAACCCCTAGTGCTGACCCCCTCCCCCACATCCCTGTGTTCCCTTGCTCGGACGAGAAAATCACATCCCCGTCAATTCACTCCCCATTGGCCCCACACCGCTCTAAGAGGCTCATGGAAAAAGAGTTCGCTCGAGACAGAGCTACGAGCATGAGGGGGGAGGGAGGTGTGGATGTGTGATTACATTCAGAATAGTCATACACATATTATTCATGCCTCTTAAGCAAACCATACACATACATGTCACGTAGCAACACTGTACTTGACATGGCAACAGTGTGCGTCCTGCGAGACGCAGTAACCTCAGTCGCTACTCGGCCAGCGGACTGTCCACACTAGCTCCACGCTAGCAGTCCCGGTTCTCTCTGTTCACTAGAAATAAGCCTACGGAAGTCTTTCTCGCTTCTCCCTGGAACCTCCTTTACCTAACCACTCCACTCACCACTGCAAAGAGCAATAATAGTGAAGATATATGGGCAAAGAAAATATCCCAGGAAAATAGATCAAGTTCCACCTGGAAGAAGGAACTACACTACCCTCCCGAGTTTCACGCTATGCGAGTTTCGCAATCCTCGAGTTTCGCGCTGAATCCTAAATTCTTCTCATCCCGACTTTCGCGCATTATATCCCCGAGTTTCGTGGGTGTGTGTGTGTGTGTGTGTGTGTGTGTGTGTGTGTGTGTGTGTGTGTGTGTGTGTGAATGTGTGTGTGTGTGTGTGTGTGTGTGTGTGTGTGTGTGCGCCTACAGCGCCATTAGGCAGTGACCTCCAGGAGTGGGATGGTAGGCCCTGGAGATTAACTTGAGGGCTGTGATGGTTGGCCCTCGCCCGTGGTGGCGCAGACAGAATTTCTATAGTGACGCCTGTGATTAGAGGCTCATGCCGCCCCCTGTATCCTCCGATGCACTCGCAATCGAAGGTAGAGCTAATGAGCAGCATGTGGGTGTTCTTAGGCCACTCAACAGTGCAGAGAAAGATTCTAAGTGTATTTTACAGCCCTCATCAAGGATCGAACTCGGATCACCGAGAACGCCACTCGGAGACTTCTTCTTCTTGTGACCTTTTCTGCTTAGTATCACTTTTTAGGTCGTCTGTCAAGCTCGTGCTCGAGCTTGACATATATCTTGAAGCTACCCACTCTGCTTCCGCCTCCCATAAGAGACGTACGGGACACATCTTCCTTCCTTCCTGCTTAGTATAGTATAATAATAGGCTTAGTATAGCTGTATGTAGTTTTGCTTTGTTTTTTTCTATTTGTTTGTGTTTTTCTCTACAGGAACAGCCGGTGTCGCATAAGATAGGTAACACCTCGAAATAAGTAGCACCTTACCTTACTATTTACCACAAAATACTCCTTTATAAGTGATTAACCATGACGTGTGTGGTACTGTGGTTTCTGGAGGTACTCGAGGAGACAGGAGAGAAGAGAGGAAGGCATTGTGACAGTGTTATTGTCGTATAACACTGTCACACAACCATTAGCTGACAAGATATGTGTCAGGCTCACTCACTCAGACCAAAACAGCATCCGCTGGGTGACTCCCAACTCAAGCTCAATCTCAAGCTCCTCTCCTCCTTCCTCTTCTCTACGTAGTGTTGGCCGAAGCCACCACCCCGGGAAGCGGGTCACAAACCCTAGGCTAACACCCAGTACCCATTCACTGCTGGGTGGACAGGGGCTTGGGGCATTGTCAGAATATTTTTTGGGGGAAAAAGTGAGTCTTATAAGCTGTAAAATATGGTAGGTACACATCCCTCGTTAACCTCCAGGGCCTACCATCTCACCCCTGGAGGTCACTGCCTAACGCGCGGCCCAACAAAAGAACAAAAAAACAACAAAACAAAAAAAAAAAAAAAAAAAAAAAAAAAAAAAAAAAAAAAAAAAAACGGACTAAATAAGCATTTTACAGGGTTTATAATACCCGAGTTTCACGCTATACCTCCGGAAAAAGCAAGCGCGAAACTCGGGAGGGTAGTGTAGAGAGATGGAAAAGGAGAGAAACTGTGGGAGAGGAATGGAACAAGATGGAGATAAGAGATATGAAAAAGAAAATTGAGAATAATGGGCTAGTTAAATGGCAGGAAGGAATGGCCAGGAAATCAACGTTGCAGTGGTACACGTGGAAACAGAAACCGGAGGGAATGACCTGGCATGTAGGAGACTTGGGGAGTAAGTTACTCTATAAAGCAAGAACAGGCACCTTGAAAGTCAACGGAAGGAACAGGGAACTGGAGAACCAGAATTATAGCTGCAAGGTAGGAGAGAAAGAAACTGAAGAACATGTCATTGTGGAATGCAACAAGTATAGGAGTCAGAGGGAAAAGCTTATAGCGTCAATAGTAATAGTCCTAGGCAGAGAGGAGTGGGACAGGAGACTAGAGCAGAAAGACGGGGCCCTGTGTACGGTGTTAGGGCTGTATGGGGACAGAAAGGAAACAGAAAGTATTGTAAACCTCACCAAAGTGTTCCTAACGCAGTGTTGGGAGATCAGAACACAAAATAGACAATGAATTAGGATGATAATCAAAGGATTGCAAACTGATGAAAATGTCTTTCCCAGGTGAAATAAACAAGGAAAGAGTTAACAAGTTTTGTTAACGAAGAGACGAAGTGGAATAGGACTTATGAAGCGATACTAAGCGACAAAGGTCACAAGAAGAAGTGTGGTGGCCCATAGGTAACGTAACCTGACCTAAATGAGGGGACCGTGCCCCCCCCAAGACCCCCCCCCCCGCTCGTTCACTAACCTAACTAACAGTTCAGGCTATTGCTGGTATTTAATCCCTGAATGCAGAAACATGAGTAAAAAAAGCTGATTCAATGCATATATTGGGTACTCTAATATCAAGATCAAGAACTGGAACTGTTGCCGAAAATAGAAACACTCGCCGACGTCGGCAAGAATTCCTATCGGCGACAGTTCCAGGTACACTGGTGGGCAGCCACCAACTCCTGCGGTGTATTAACCATCAGTGCAATAAGGCGGTAATTCATTAGTTGTTTTTACTTTTATGCCCTTCTTTGTGTAACAGTCTCACCTTGCTTCTTAGTCTTGGTCTTGGTGTTGTTTGTTGTTGTTGTTGTTGAAGGGCAATGATGTCGAAATCGACGATATTCGCCCTGGTGTACACCTGTGAATTAATCACAGTCACGAGAGTTGATTAGTCTTCCTCAGGAAGGCACAGGTGAGGCGGATAACGGCGGGGCGACGTGATGGGTGGACGGCAGCGGCGGCCAGCAGGGTGGGCCAAAGGTGGTGATGAGTTAACCGCGTAGATAGAAGTTGTCGACACAAGAGCAGGAAGTGCTCAATCGACTTCGGGTTTCGGGACGTTTCTGCACCAGGGGCAGTACAGGTCGGGGGTGAGGTGCAGGCGGTGCAGGAGTAACGCGAGTGTTGTGTGGCCGAGCCGCAGGCGGGTGGGGGCGACATCTGAGACGCGGGATGTTTGTCTTATCCATGGGGAGGAGTCTCTGAGCGTTACTGACCCTTTACCTTTTTACTTACCTAAGTACTTTTTTCTTAGGCCATGTTTCCCTTTATCCTCCGCTATGATTCCATTGCGACACAAGTGCCTCCCCAACCTCATTAACTTATTTCTGTGTGCAGTCCTTCCCTAAGATGAGTTACTTCCTCCTCAGGGAACTTGGGAATGGTAACTTTATAAAGTGAACACTCTGTTATCATGGGCAGTCACTGGAAATCCTATCAAAATCCAAACTTATTTTTACTGTCACATGTGGTCATCAAAATGTCTCATCATGAACGCCGTGGGTTATTATAATGGACGAGAACTGCGCGGTCGCTACCGCCGTCAGCACAGACCTTACAGGCCTTACAGCTTACTTTTTCTCTATTATTTTCGGCTCCGTATATTGTGCAGTAGTTAAATTAACTTCCGGAAACCAAAAATATAACTTATTTTCCTATAATGATTGCTGAGCTAGGTTACGTTTAGTTTTGGTTAGGTTAGATTTAGATTATGTTAAGGTTTGATTTAGGTTATGTTAGGCTTAGGGCAGTTTTGGTTTAGGTTTTGGTGAGCTATTTAGGTTAAAAAAAAAACTAATTTGATGGTGCGCGATTGCCTGGGTGGTTGGCGCCGCCAACTTCTGCGGAATATTTCCCATTAAAATACCTCCATCAGAAAAAACACTACTTTTAGGCAAGGAAAACTAGTCAAGTGTCTCAGAAAATGAACGCGCAGTCCTCATCCCTTTTTACCACGCCGTGTGCTGCCATGGTAGTGTCTCTACCGAAATACACCGGAATACATACATATGGCCTCTTCCATTTGTGCCCAAGTTGCATGAACCAGTTCTTTCAGTTCAGGGTTGGGTTCTGGGTTCAGGGTTGGGTTCGCGTGTCACAAATGAAACGCAAAAACCCCGTTTTTTGTTTACAAACATACTCAGCTGGCGAGGCAATGGACCCATTTACTCTACTTGAGGTAAGGATTGATTTGACATCTTCAAGCCTCATATAGTTGGGCAGTGATGTTGATTTTTCTATGTGAACAGTATTTTTGATGATACAGCCAATTTAAGTACAGGAAAATGTATACGCTCTAAAACGACTGGCGCCATGTTGTGACGTCACTAGCTTAGACAACAGAGCAAAACAGCTGTCAAGCGGCCGCTACTATTATGTACTACCTACTAATACACCAACTTGCATTACCCCTACTACCGCAAGATGACCAGTAATCCTCCTTCAAGTGATGTAGTAGGTATTCACTGTGTTTGTGAATATGTAAGTTGTAGTTTATAAGGAAAAAGTGGATAGACAGAGATAAGTGGCCCGTGACACCTGACAAGTGATGACTTCTGGGATCGGCATTCCTTATAGGGAGCTTAAATGAACCTGCAATGACATGTAAAGCTAGACAGATAGACGAACTCATAGAGGAACAGGTAGAAATGTATAGCTTTCTTTCCCCACATAAGCAAAACACACCCTTCGTCACTCTACTCACCACTACAACCTTTACTAACCATACATTTCTACCTGTTCCTCTATGAGAATAAAATAAAAACAGAGGGGTAGGCCAATTTAGTTTGGGAGGTGTCTTGTTACTCTTCTTTTGAAAAGATTTAAGCCATAGGAAAGTGGAAAAATAGAAACAGGAAGAGAGTTCCAGAGTTTACCAGTGAAAGGGATGAAAGAGTAAAGATACTGATTAACTCTTGCATTAGGAAGATGGACAGAATAGGGATGAGAATGAGTAGAAAGTCTTGTGCAGCAAGGCTGCGGGAGTGGGGGAGGCACACAGTTAGCAAGTTCAGAAGAGCAGTGAGCATGAAAATAACGGTAGAAGAGAGCAAGAGAAGCAACATTGCAGCGGTGATTTAAAGATTGAAGACAGTCAGTCAGAGGAGAGGAGTTGATGAGACGAAAAGCTTTTGACTCAACCCTGTTTAGGAGAGCTGTATGAGTGGATCCTCCCCAAACATGTGAGACATACTCCATACATGGGCGGATAAGGCCCCTGTAGAGAGCAAGCAATTGGGAGGGAGTAGAAAAAAAAAAAAAAAAAAAAAAGGGGGGGGGGGGGGTTGAAAACCCGCGATTAATCAAATCCGCGAGCCTGAAACCCGCGAGCATGAAGGGTTTACTGTATATAGAATGTGCTTACACTCATTCTCATATACTCTCTGAAATCTTGTTCTAGGCCATGTAATAGTTCTTTTAGTATCGTTGTATGGCTTCCATAAACATCTCTTCCTTTAAGCCAATCTTTGCACCATATTCTCTTCTTTTCTTTATACACAAAGCAATTATCACGCTACACAATATGTTCTTCCTCGCAGTAATACTGGGTGCCATGTTTATCGTACCGCACTCCACAACCTACTGGCATCGTCGGGCACGCCCGCCAATTCATCGACTTGGCCGTGTGGACAACATTCACGGGCATGCCCGGTGGAATTTGCCCGCCGACCGCGCTGCCCGCTCGTCTGGATAGGCCTTTACTCTATGGATATAAGACATGGACACTAAATAGCGACTTGAAGAGGCGAATCGATGCCTTTGGCAATAAGTGTCTTCGCAGAATCACGGGGTATCGTTGGAATGACTACGTGTTCAATAAAACGGAAACGGATACACAGGTAATACTAAAAACCTTAAAAATTAAAAAAGTGAATGAAATACTTACGAGCTTTGCAGAGTCCCGAGCCCCCGGCTGTAGGGGTTCGCTGTGCTGGCCAGACTACCCACAGCTTACATTGTGCTGGCTGGATGATGGATCCTTTGTTGGGCCCCGTTGTCAAGGACTTCACCCAATCACTGCATTCTTTGCACTTCAGAACAACATGCACTCAATACTGAGACACATATTCTACTTCCAGGCTGGCTGCACCACACAGTGACCTAAGCCAGTGTGGCGGGCGATGGGGTCGCCACATCCCTACGCCATTGAGTATATGTAGCAACACTTGGCAACATTAATTACCATACTGCAGTAAATATGTAACCTTTAAATATAAAGGTAGGAAAGTGTCATACAAGCTTGCAGAGGTAACCCAGCACGGCAGCCAACAGAACAGGGTGTTGCAGCTTCATGTCCACTACAGAACACTTGTCAGGTCTGTGCCTTGTCCTCAAGAAGACAACAAAACACACACTGCCTGCAAAACATCCTCCGTACTTCTTGAAATGATACAATAAAACACCGATGCCGTTTATTTGAAGCGATATATTACAGATATACTCTACAGATACAAGGCTTCAAAAACAGTTTCTGTGATTTACCAACATTCTACTCAAACATTTTTTAGTTTGGAAGGATATTATAGCTTTATCTCCATCAAAGTTCTAAAACATTAACAACAAAATTGAACTTCTTGAGCTTGGCCTACAGAATAGAAGCAATTCAACACTGTGTATAATATTTGTATCAACACATAATTATGTATGCAGTGTTTGTACCACTCCAGGGGATGCCTGTCTTACTGATAGGGTTTTCACCTCACAATAATCAAGATTGGTGAGAATGGAAACATTATGGAATGTGAAGTACAGAAACTAGTCCTATAGAAGCCTAATCCAATGACTTATATTTACTAATCACAGGTAAGGTAGGTACAGTGTAGTGTCTCTGCAGTATGGACGGTTTCCACTGACTGTATCTATGACGGAGTGTGACTAACACATAGCACCTTTCAGAAACACTGCTTTACATCTCACATCTAATATGATTTCAAATATATGTACAGGGAGCTCCCGAAGATAAGAGCTGTTCGGTTCCACCTGGCATACTTGTATGCGAAATATCGTATACGAAACACATAACTAATGGTAAAATATAGGTTTGGTTCCAGGACCCCATCAATTAAAAAAAAAAAAAAAAAAAAAAAAAGACATGTTTTTCAAGCTAAAATAAACTATAGCAAACACAACAAACACACAGCGTCTATATTACCCACACTGTACTACCTATTCTTTAGAAAAAGCATTCTGAAAGAGAAAATAGCACACAAAATAACATAACTGCACATTAATTAAACATAAAACATGCATAACACTCACAAGTGGTAATGTTGTGTGGGGAGACAGGCAGCTGGCAGTAGCCAGCTGAGAGTCCCTGTTTTCTCTCTCCGAGGCTCGAGCAGAAAACAGGGGTGACTGCGTTTGCAGGGATGACTGGGTTAGAGTTCTTCCTCCTCCCCTTGATCACTTGAGCTTCCTTCGCACATTCCATAATCGAGCCACGATAGCGCCACCAATTTGATTATTGACGCTATCGTGAAATTTGACCACGATAAACGCAGACCACGATAGCCTCACAACAATGTCACGCTGCCTGTACGTATGTGTCATGACGGTCGTAAGATGGTCACGATGGAATCATGATAGCTGTAAGACTACGTCACGAATGGAAAATCAACGGTCATTTTGTCATCACGATTGAGCTACGATAACCACGACAGTGCCATGACGGTGCCATGAACGTATCACGATAGCGTCAAGAGCCTAACACGTGGGTGGGTGTTGCCATGGTGATGGAGAAGGAAGGGGGGGTAGAGATGAAGATGGGAGAAACAGGGGTGGGTACGTGTTGCTGATGGAGAAGGGGGGGAAACGGGGGAAGGGGGTTGTAATAAAGAAGGGGGTGTCGGTGGGGAAACGGGGGGGGAGGGGGGTTGGGGATGGAGAAGGCGTTGTGGTGTTGGGTTGGTGGGGATATGAGTGGTTACAAGGGGGTGGGTGGCATCTCCACGTGGTTAGGGAGTAGGGGGAGGGTGGTGTCACCGCGTGGTGATGGACTAGGGGGTATGGAGTCGGGGGTGGGTGGAGGCGAATGAGAAAGTGGAAGGGGGTGCAAAAAAGGGGGGGAAGGTAGGGATGAAAGGGCTCGTAACGGTTTCTTATCTTCACGATAGACATACGACAATCACGATAGTGTCACGAAGCTGCTACATAGATAACGATAGCGTCACGATAGACTTACGATAGCGCTGTGTTGGGTAAAAAAATCGGGGAGCTTCCAAATTTTTAGTGCATGCACTAACTTTTCGTGGCCTCGGCAGAGTGCGTCACGAGCGTCACGATCGGTCACAATGGACCCTTAACCAGGACCATGACGGCGCTGCACATTGCATTGTTGGCGCGTTTGTGGTTCCATTATGGAATGTGTGAAGGAAGGGGGCTTTAGAGGTCTTCCTCCTCCCCTTGATCACTTGGAGAAGAGGAAAGATCCTCGGTGCTGCCGCATGATACAATAGACTCGAGAGGGTAGGGTAGGTAAGGGACAAGGGAGGGGTGTGCAGACCTCTTCCACTGCCCACAAACTCGTTCTCTGCGCATCTGAATCATTGTACATCGTCCAGGATGTGAATTTTTGTAGGCCACATTGTCGTACCGAGTCACCAGAATTATCATATTTTCAGATTGATTAATTATCGTACAACCTTAGGTAAAATCATATAGTCAGTAAATGACTTTATAATTTTAGTAAATAACTTGTAATTTACTTTAGTAAATAACTTGTAATTTACTTTAGTAAATAACTTGTAATTTACTTTAGTAAATAACTTGTAATTTACTTTAGTAAATAACTTGTAATTTACTTTAGTAAATAACTTGTAATTTACTTTAGTAAATAACTTGTAATTTACTTTAGTAAATAACTTGTAATTTACTTTAGTAAATAACTTGTAATTTACTTTAGTAAATAACTTGTAATTTACTTATAAATAACTTAATTTACTTGTAATAGCTTGGTAATTTTACTCACCCCAGTTTGAATGTCGTAGCATTGGATTTTCGATCTCGTATATTGAAAATAGACCCTAATTTACACATCTCGTATCATCGGATTCTCGTATACCGAATGCTCGTATAACGGGACCTCCCTGTATTTGTTTCCAGCTATGTGGATATAATGAATGTTACACATTCTTTATTGCACTTGTATAAGAGTCTTCTAAAAGCATTTGTATATTAGAAGCAAGTCTATAACAATGTACATCATCAACTTACTACTTAATCAAAATACTGTTTTGGTTCTCTATACGAAAATACACTTTTAGATTCAGTTGACAGCAGTGGAGCTACATTATTCGACTACATCATGACAGTAACAGTAACAACAATAACAAAGAAGTGATTCATAATACATACCACAGTCCATGAGAAGCAGCAGCAAACATGTCCACTTAACACTACTTGACATCCTTTCTGAGGCGTCGCCGGTTCACTTGATGTCGCAGAGCAGCGCCACGCCCCGCAGCGTCCAGTGGGAGGGCAGGTACTCCGTGGTCTCCAGGTCGATGGAGCCGATGTACGTGGCGTCCGTCCTCTGTGGCTTCCTGTATATCGGACACTCGTACAGGTTGGGGTCCTTGCCGCTGGTGGTGTTGACGGCGTACAGGTAGATGACTGGCATGGCTTCATACAGCACCTGCACACCACAGTCAAAAGGGTACAGTCAAGATAGTGGTGAACCAGAAATGTTTGATTTAATCACATTCTGCCTTTACAAGACCATAACCTATAAGTCATCCTTTTTTTGTTTTTTTTCAGTGAGTCATTCCTGATCACAAAGCCATACTGGAGTGAAGTCCACCCACCCATGGCTACCCAACCATGTGTGTTAATATCTTGATACTAAGCAGGATGGAGACAATTCATAAATGCACTATGAACACAAACAGTTCTTGCTATCATGCTACAGACATAAGAACATAAGAAAATAAGAAAATAAGGAAGCTACAAGAGGCCGTGAGACCCACACGAGGTAGTTCCTGTATTGAAGTAGGTATCCAGATCCTGTTCCTGTATTCCTGTTCCAGACATCACATGAGGGATTAGATTACAGCCAGACGGACACAACTTTGGCCAGAAACATCTCACCTTGGGCCGGGACTCCATGAGGCGGCCCTGCTTGCGGTCCCACGACGCACCCTCCAGGAAGAGGCCGTACACATACACTCCTTCAGGCGGCGGGTCGTGGATGTCTTCTCTGTTGAAGCGCGTCACCAGGTTCTGCAGGATCACACAGTCCAGCGACCAACCCTTGTGCTGCCTCGTCACCTCCTGCAAACACGTATTGGGGGTTAAGTTTATACAGAATGGATAGAGCAACGGATGGCAATGGATAGAGATAGTTGGAAGCGTACCATCAGCCGTCTAACCTCATAAAAATGATGGAAAGAACTGACGTTAAACAGAAAGAAGAAGAAAACAGTGCATTAAGTAGACTTCTAGAATATAAAAGGAAGGAATGTAAGTTTGAGATGTGACGAGGGGATTAAGGAACTCTGTGATGATGTGGTTTCTATGTTCCATTGTTGTAGCTGACCTGTCTCATTGCAGTGAGGAAGCCCTGAGGGTTGAAGAAGCCTGTGATCCAGAAAGCCTTGGGTCTCCCGTACATGAACCAGCGGCGGAACTGTGAGTCTCTCTCCAGCAGCTCGGAGAACCAGAAGCCGAGTGTGCTGGATTCCCATGACACCTGGAGACACAATGCTGGTTAATTTGTGAAAAGTGATATGCAATACTTCACGGTGCACCTTCAGGAAATCAGAACAAACTTAACCCCTTCACGCCCAGATCTTTCCTTTGCTATATATAATCGTCTGTTGTTAGCCATAAAATTACGAAAACTAACTTAATATACCAAATTAGCCAATGAACAAGGGTACTAAACAAGTCATATCTATAAAGTATTGCTTATATTCATTAAAATCGTCTAATGGTACCCAAATTACAATGGAAATTATGTTTTGAGCCTCAAGGGGTTAATGTGGATCAAAGCACTTAAGGTCAACACTCAGCCTATATTCTGGTACATATGTATTGAAAGGTTTCAATGAAGTACACTGTGGTTCTCAGGGCTTTCACTTTTACATAATGGTTCTGGTTTCCTTCCAATGAAAAAATAGTTTGATGTTGGTATGTACTATGACAGCAGATACATATTTATATACAAAGCCTGTTTAGAAAGTTTGAGTTTTTGAAATAGCACACCAATGTGACAGACATTGTATCAATGTGTGGAAAAAGGCGCTGTTGCTAAACCCCAATGTTTTTGTCTTCAAATGTATTAGAAATTTTCATTACACTAAAAGTACACTAAAAAAGGGACCCCCTTCAAATACAAGTTTACCACACCATTTGTGCATATGTGTGTGGCCCGAACTAAATTGGCCCATCCCCCACTTCTTTATTCTCTTACTGTCTTCTTTATAGGAACTGACAACTAAGCAGTCTTTTTGTTACCTCTTTTTTTTATGTCCTTGGCCAGTCCTTTTGTGATGTAAAAAAAAGAAAAAGGATGTACCTTGAACCACTGTTCGGGGACGCGTGCATCGTGCATGGCGTCCAGCATGTCTCTGAGGGAGGTGCTCATGATGATGGTGCCCTCGATGGCCAGTTGGAGGTCCTGCAGCGTCTGCCTCACCATCCTCAACACCTGCACATAGCACATAAGAAAATAAGAACATAAGAACATAAGGAAGCTACAAGAGGCCGTGAGACCTACACGAGGTAGTTCCTGTTACTTAATACTGCCTACATCCACCTTTCATCCCCATCCATGAATTTATCTAGCCTCCTTTTAAAGCTCCCTAATGACTTCGCATACGACAACATACACATTCAGGCCTCAAGATTATTATCCTTCTTATTAAGTTTAAATAATCCTTACTTTTAACGTTACTTATATTTACATCCTTACATTCTTGGGACCTTGACCAGGGGAAGCACCAGGGTACCAAAATAGTTGGATTGGGTTACGATGGGAGGAAGGACAAGACCAGGGCAATGGTGCCCGACAGCTATGGGAAACTGCACCCAAAGTTGATCAGGGAGGAGCATGTGTCAGTGACAGGAGCTATCTGGAAGGTACCTTTGGCACTTTGTACCAGAGGACCCGGTGCCACCTGAGAAGCCTGCGTTCAAGATGGCTCAGGCTCTCTATGATCTGCTGGTGACATACGACTCCACCGACTCACTGATCGTACTGCAAGGTGACTCAACTAGGGCCAACACGGGGTGGAAGGGTGGTACTCACGCCCATTTGGAGAAGATGCTGGGACGCAAGCTCTTCTGGAGTATATGCGTGTTGCACACAAACGAGTTGCCCCTGCGCCACCTTATCACCAGCATCGACGGGCCTACCTCATCTGACACTGGCTTCACGGGTCCAGTGTGCAGTCTGCTGTCCAGCGTGAATGAGATGCAGTACAACACAGAGTTCAGAGGAGTGCCAGGCGGTAAAGATCTCGCAGAGATACCGGAGTATATCCTGGTCAACATGTCCACTGACCAACAGGTCTCCTACCAGCTGGTCCAGGCTGTGAAGCGGGCCTCCCGGTTCTCCCGGTTCTCCCGTCCGAGCTGCAAGAGATCAAGTGTGGCAAGGTGTCCCACTCCAGATGGCTCACCACAGCCCAGTCGCTCGTATACATATGGACCGGATGCATGGACTGACTGGCAAAGAACTGAACACCCTGGAAATCCTAGTCAAGTACTGCCTGCAGGTGTACTTCAAACTCTACTACGACATCAAGGTTCACCACAGACTAGAGGACGGCCCCAAGCACATCCTCACGCAGCTCAGAGTGATGAGGTCGCAGCCCATGAAGGTCACAGCTGTGACCTTCTACGTGAAGACAGGAGCATGGTTCGCACACTCAGAATGCGTCCTCCTCTCGCTGATGGCGAGTCAGAGTGAGGACGACCGCAGGTTCGCCGTGACCCAGATTTTGAAGCTGAGGGATGGCGAGAAGTATGGGGACACCAGTGTAAGACCTCGCATCACACCCAAGCTGAACTTGTCAGCCACCAGCTTGCAGACACTGATCAGCTGGCAGCCTGGCCAGGTGCACGAGCCGGCATTCACCTGTTCACTGTCCGGGGATCAGATCCAGGAGATCCTGGTCAAGCCGTACGAGGTTCCGGAGTTCTCTATCCACACTCAGAGCACCGAAAGAGTCGTGAAGCAGGTGACAGAGGCTGCAGCAGCAGTGGCGGGGCAGCAGGCCAGAGACGGGTTCATCCGGGCTCGGGCCCACCACCGGGAGTCCATGCCTTGCTTCAGGTCTAAGAAGGACATGATGGACATGTTCTAGGCCAACGTAGAGGCTGTGACACTGTGATGTAGTGCCTGATGAACCAACTGATCAGAAAGAGCTTACCACGCTAGTCATTTGGAACTCATATTGGTGCATGATGACACAGGACCAACCGGACACTGCATACTCATTTAAGCATTATTCGATAAGGGTGCAATATAAAAGTGCGATTTTGCATAGTAAGAATTGCTCAAATGCAAAAATGGAAACAGATAAAATAGTCTTAGAATTTCATTTTACATAGGATATTGGCATGCCAAAGTTGAGAAAAAGAATTTTTGTTATACGGCGTACCCTACTCCGCACTAACTAACTGTCTACTGAGTCCATTCCAATCCTTTACCACCCTATTTGTGAACCAGTTTTTCCCTATTTCGTTTTTAAATCTACGCGTTTCCAGCTTGAATCATACTGTTGCGATGAGTGTGTGTGACATTGTTTGATATTCACTGACCCTTTGCATGCGGTCAAGCTCCTGCCTGAGGAAGATATTCATGGGCAGTATGGCGCCCATCCTCTGCAGGGCTTCTCGAATCTGCAACCACAAATGTCAAAATCACTTTAATTTAGTTGCACCTATCAGTCTGTACCTCATCTACTTAATAGTCTGTTCACTGTCTGTCTGTTAGTTCATCACACACCTCACTTCCTAGAGGTAAGAGATCCATGTGCAATGAATGAATGCAGATGATGTGAGCTGTAACATCAAAAACAAAAAAATATCTCTATCCATGATATATACTCGCCTCAAAATAATCTTAAAATTTATTAATGCACTAAAAGTTCTTGTTCCTCATGTCTCACTCCCTCCTTGACAGAGAAATCACATAAACAGGAGATAGAAAGCAGCAGCATTAATAGGTATGAAACCATTGTACTACCATCTTGTACTATCATTGACTGTACTATCAACGGTATAGGAGTACTATATCAATATGCTTTAGACACACCTCATGCTGGATGTAGTCGCGGGAAGCTTGGAGAGCATGTCATCAGCCAGCCGGACACCACGGCCTCCGCGACTCCCCTCCCCTTGTTTCCCCCCCTCCTTGGTGCATGCTCAGGATGGTGTCCAGATAGCCTTGGCAGTGTGATCTGGTACCCATGCCCAACCACCCATGCACGGCTCATTATATTATATTATTTTACATCACAAAAGACTGGCCAAGGACACCAAAAAAAGAGGTAACACAAAGTCCCCCTTAGATGCTAGCCCTATAAGAGGACAGTCAGAGAATAAGAAGGGGTTGGACCAATTATACGGTCTGCAGAACCATCACAGTTGTCTATAGTCTATTTTTTTTTAACATGGCAAAAAATCCATTCTATCTTAAGGTCTCATAGTTTAAAATATGCCTAGTTTACCTGATAAATAGGGTTACTATGATAAAATACAGCAAAATTAGAAGAAGCGTATATCCTTTCTCCTGCATCAATATCAGTCAGTAAAGCAAGGGGGAGGATTTTTTGCATGTTAAAAAAAATAGACATAGGCTTCAGAATCAATTCAGTATTCAGTCTCTGAAAACCATCTACATATTGAATTCTCTCATCTTCAAATCCTTTCCGTCTTCTAACAATAAAACTTACTGACATATTGCAGCTTTGTTGATTAAAATATTGTACTAGGAAGTGCCTGCATTTTAAAATAGGAACTCACGTGATTCGCATTTGGGTGCAAACAACACTATCCGGCGAGTTGTCCCGGTAATGGTGGATGTATCATTGTAGTCGACTGTCCTTACACATAGGCAGCCGAGCCCTGTAGACCTGAGAACATAAGAACATAAGGAAGCTTACAGAGCACGAGACCTACACGGTAGTTCCTGTTACTAACACTACTACATCACAACTTTCATCCCATCCATGAATTTATCTAGCCTCCCTTAAGCTTCTATGACTCACTAACTACCTGTCTACTGAGTCCATTCAAACATTTACATCCTATTTGTGCCATTTTTCCCTCTATTTCTTTTTTAATTTGCTTTCCTCAGAACCTGCATCGACATTGACCTTATTTCAACACAATGAAAACATTCTTATCTTCTTTCACAGAAATGGCTTCATAAGTCAAAACTTACCATTATTTGAATTATATAAAGCAATATAAAAATTAATGGAATACTCTTTACGTGTGTGTGTGAGTGGTGAGCTGACGTGCCCATCCTCTCACTGAAGTCTATGTGAGAGGCGCTCGTTGAACACAACTGCAGAAGTGCAGGAGAACGCTTGTCAAAGTCTTCCGTCACCCGCCCACCATACGAATCTCCCCCAGCATGTAGCATTTGTACCAGGACACACCGCAACGATGGAGTGATGCAGGTCATCTTAAATATTGTACATTTACAAGAAATAAACTATTCAGTATATGCATAATTCAAGATAGTTCTGACTGACCTTCTTAGGATCCATGTCATCCAAGTGATCTGGAAAACTGACAGAAGCCTGGAAATCAGCTTGGTTGAATCATAGGGAACGTTCCAGCACGAGTGCCCTACTTCCTGGTTCCTAGACACCACCGTGGCAGGAAGCCGTTCGTAGAGGAGCCTTGGCCACTGGGGCGTTGGAGTATCCAGGAGGTCCTTGGACCAAAATTTAAAGTTTAACCAAATTCAAAATTCAATGTTTTCAGACTAGTTGACGACTTTCAGACTTTCAGACGAACAACTGTTGACTTTGTGGTGCATTATCTGGTGTCATTTAATATCTTTGTCCCCAACCTGTGACACGTCAGCATAGGTCCCTCTTAGACTTGCAACGGAGCCCTGGGAGGCTCATTGGTGAAACTTGATGGAGATCTACACAATAAGAGTAATGGTGTAATGGTAGACATTTATAATGCATTCAGTCCCATTTGACTTGGCGCAGGCTGTTGTCCCCGCTGGCGGATGCCAGTTAATTTTTGTGGCGGGAAAGGATTCAGTTGTGGGAGGGGTTTAGGCTCATGTGCCTCCCCACGAGTAGCAGGGTGCGTAGCAGAGACACCCGAAGTAATTGCATGTGGGAGGCTGTTAGGAATTCAGGCATGCATAATAAGAAACAGGGTAAGAAGATATGTTAGAGGAGACCGGCAAGTGCAACGCGCCACCAGCCGCCATCTTGGACGATCCAGGTCGGCCTGGGCGCTCACATTTACAGTTCCGGCCACGACTACACCTCCCCCAGGGGCCGAGGACGTCTCTAAAGACCTCTCGCCACCTCCTTCCAGTTCCCGCGTGTCTGGTGTTGATCTGCTACAGACCGCAGGGCAAGTCCATTACCGCGAGGAGAAGAGGCTTGGTAGAGGCAGACGAAGCCTGGGAGCAAGAGCGAGTCGTTTAGACAGGAAGTCGGACACGTGTGTGCGCGACGAGGACCCACAGCTCGAGGCTTACGTCTATAATCATAATCCATAACCCTTAATCGATTCCCCGCCAGATAACAGAAAGCGGTAGGCTATCATAGAGCATATGTGGATAGATATTAGGGCGGATTGAGTGAGATCTTGTGTGGGGGTGCTATTGTGTTATGTGTAGATCTTGTCAAATAAAACTAGATAAGGTTGTTTACCAAGTGTTTATGTTTACCTGTATGTAGTCCTGGCTGATAGCTTCATATGAGTCCAAACAAACACACCGCAAGTGATTAATTATTGAGAGGTAAGTGAAGTCTAAGTACTTAAAACCCCCAGTAAAAAATCTAAACCTTTACAAATGGACTATTCAAAACAGCAGAGTAAAAATTCATACCGACTATGAATGGCTATCCCTCCCACCCCACAATCCCTCTGCTGCTTGCTATGAATGCAGTTCTGTTCTTAGTGAATGCAGTTTCCCTGCCTGTTCAATCATCAATCATTGGGGGCATACGCCGGGGGGCGCGTCGCCTCGCCCACCCTACGACGCCACTCCCGGGGGTCACCACGCGTGAGTTCCCATGCAGGCTCCTTTCCCATACCAAGCAGCTCTCGACAAGAAACATCAACTTGCCCCAGCCACGAGCCTTGTGGGCGCCCCCTTGGCCTCCTCCACGCCGGATTGTCTCTTACAGATACAACCCGATGGGAAGGATCGGTTTCAGGGTAGCGTGCCACATGCCCATATAGCCGAAGTTGGCGCTGACGGACTATGCAGGTAATAGGCCTCGATTCAGTCTCACGGTGCAATCGCTGATTTGACACGTAATCATCCCAGCGATACCCCATGATTCTGCGAAGACACTTATTACCAAAGGCATTGATTCATCTCTTCATGTCACTATTTAGTAAGCATGTCTCACAACCATAGAGTAAGACAGGGATCACAAGCGACTTGAAGATCCGGATCTTTGTCCTCCTGCACAGGTACCGACAACAATGTATGCCTACATACAAAAGACTGCACCACTCATTTAAGGTGGCCCATCTTTATCCCCCACCTCCTGCCTTGGTCGTAACAAGCAAAGTTTTTTCTCTGCAAATTTATCAACTTCCTTGCACGTTCGGGAGCAGAAGGATTTGTACTGTCCTCTGCTGAACGCTTGCTTGCCATGGTAGACACACTAAAATCTTTGAGGGTAAAGTAGCAGAGCCAATAGTGTGGTGAACGGTGTGACAATAAGACACTGTGAGTACAGCTGCCCGGCAGAGCGCCACAACACAGCCACACGTGATTCAACGCTCGTTACTCTTGGAATTAGAGAAAAATCATAGTCATGGGTGATACGCATCATTTCAACGCTGTGTAATGCTAACATATGTAAACCAAGAACAGACGGTACATGAAAAAGCTATCACCTGCAGCAGGCCAATGGGGAAGGCAATGTGGATCTCTGTGGTGAGCCAAAGGCGGAAACACTTGTGTATATTGCTGGACTCTGTCACTGTGTCCAGCATCTCCTGGCAGAACTCCAGGCTGAGGTGACAGTTTTGCAGCAGCAGCCACTTGCCGGCAGCCATGGCCTCGGTCAGCAGGCGGCGGGCGTGAGCCTCCTGCCCCTGACCCATGGAGATATACCTGATGTCTGAGGAAGAAACATTATAAAGTGAAAACAAATATCATGGTTAAGCCAGAAAAAAAATAAAAATAATAATACATGGTTTCTGAGAACAGCACACGAAGGATTCTAATTTTACCATTCCAAAGCACGACTCTAATGTTGCCATAATAACACAAAGCATCCCATCCAGTGACTGTAACTCCTGCAATAAGTCCTCACCAATTTCCTTTGCCTTGGCGAGGGTATCTATCTGGCCTGACGGGTCTGCGCCCTGGGAGAGGAAGCAGATGAGTGGTGTGCGGTTGTCTGACTCGTCCCAGGTTAACTCCAGGTCCAGGATAACACTGTCTGCGTACTGCTCACCCAGCGCACCTGAGCGACAAACACTTAGATTAAAGCCTTCAGTAAAAACACATGAGGTCAAAAGTGATAAAAGTGTTAATAAGGGTGAGTGTTCATATATTTGTCATGAAGAATATGCAATGAGAAAACCACAAATGATAATATAAATTGTTAAAAACTATTATGATGATCTTTCAGTATTTGGCAATTCATGGGAGCAAGTTACACATAATATCTAAAACGAAAAAGAAGTCTATCCCTAAAGTGTGGACTCACTGCGGATGTAGCGGCGGGCCTGGGACAGCGTGCGGTCTGGACACCAGGAGCGGATAAGCAGCAGCTGACGGAACATATCCAGGGAACGCGGAGTACCCGCACGGCAGCTCTTCCTGGGGGCAAAATGGAAGGAAAATTAAAATTTGTTCTAGTGTAGAATATCTAGGCCATATTTGCTACTGAATTCCATTGCCAGTTGTGTCATTGCCGTTATTACTCTTATATTGTCTCTTACTTACTCTTATACTTCATGTCAGAAAAGACAGATAACACTTCATAAATCCCTTCACGCCCAGATCTTTCCTTTGCTATAAAAAAATGTCTGTTGTGGAGCCATAAGATTACGAAAAGTAACTAAATATACCAAATTAGTTAGTGGACAAGGCTACTAAACAGGTCATAGCTATAAGTAGTATCATTATTTATATATTGATTATATTCACTAAAAATCCTCTAATGGTACCGAAATTACAGTGGAAATTATGTTCTGGGTCTCAAGGGGTTAAGCAGGAACATGATATAGCATGATATAGATGATGGGATTTGCTATGGCTAGTAGTCACAGTAATACTTGTGGCCTCACCTCCTCTGGCTTGTCTTTCTCGAACCAGAGGCGCCAGTCCTTCTCATTCTCCGTGATCTGGTCCAGGATGTTGGTGAACTGCGGCAGCTTGCTCAGCTCCACCAGGTTGAGCCACGTGATGTCCAGCACCCAGCGGAAGGGCTTGGCCTGCACCGCCTTCAGGTCCAGCGAAGCACCGCCCTGGACACACACACACACACACACATATTTTCAGATGGAGTCAACTATGGGAAATGGAGTTTAATGCTAAAAAGTGTAAAGTGATGGAAGTGGGCAGTAGCAAAAAGAGACAGAGAGGAAAGTATTCGATGGGAAATGAATGGATAATCAAAACAAAGGTCGAAACAGATCTGGGAGTATGGATTACGGATAATTTGTCACCTGAGAAGCATATAAACAAGATCACAGGAGATACATATCAGTTGATGAGGAATATAAGAATGGCATTCAAATATCTGGATGAGGAGATGATTAAGAAATTGATAACATCTTTGATTCGACCAAGGTTGGAATATGCGGCAGTGATTTGTTCACCACATAAAAAGAAGGATATAAGGAAGATTGAGATAATACAAAGAGCAGCCACAAAAATGGCTCCAAGCCTGAGAGATTTAACATATGAAGAAAGACTTTCAAGACTAAAACTCCCAACTCTTGAGAAAAGAAGAGAAAGGGGAGATTTTATAGCAGTGTATAGAGCATCAATGGGTCTGGAAAAAATTGATAGAGAAGATCTGTTTGTGTGGGACAATAGAAGTGCAAGAGGTCATGAGAAGAAATTGAAAAGGACAACATGCAAGAGGGACAAAAAAAAATACAGCTTCCCGTATAGAAGCATAGAAGCCTGGAACAATCTTGATGCAAAAGTGATTAATGCAAGAAGTATTCAGGAATTCAAAGGTATGCAAGCTGGATAATAGTAGATTTGGAGACGGGACAGTACGAGCATAGCTCTTTTCCTGTATGTTACAACTAGGTAAATACAACTAGGTAAATACACACACACACACACACACAACAGACACAGACACAGACACACGACAACACACACACACACACACACACACACACACACACAAACACAACACACTTATTAGGATATGAAGTTTACCTCTAATTACTTTAAGCTTTATACAAATTGAGATTTAAAGTTTAATCCAATTTGCCACACTGAGCTTCATAGAAATCAAGATACGTACTATAAAAGTTTGTTATTGTACTCTGTAGTTTCATACAAATCATGATACTGAGATTTATATGATATCAAGAAAAGTTTGTGTAACAGAAATTAAAGCAAGGTCCCTATCATAAACCTTAGTTCTCTGGAGATCACTTTTGTTGAGTTTGTAGTCTGTAGAGCTTAGGCAATACAAATGGAGAGAAGAACGGAATATAATAATAATAATAATAATAATAATAATAATTTTACTATCGGCCAGAGACACGCAGACAAAAAAAGCAACAACAAAAGACGAGGAGTTAACTTAAGTACTAGAGCATATAGGTTCCACTCACTTTAATAAACTTCATAAATTCGTCATGAGAGATGTGGGCGCACTGGAGGTCCACTTTCATGGCCAGCAGCAGCGTGAAGAGGAACTTGTGGCGCTCATAGAAGCCCCGGCAGGTGTTCCTCCACACCGTCAGGGTCAGGAAGCGGATGATGCTGCCAATCCTGATCTTGGGGTTGTTGCTGTGCTCAGACCTGCATAACAACATAACAACAACAAACAACATAACAACAACATAACAACAACATAAGAAGAACATAAGAACAACATAAGAACATAAGAATATAAGAACATAAGAAGATAAGAACATAAGAAGAACATAAGAACATAAGAACATTAGAAGAACATAAGAACATAAGAAGAACATAAGAACATAAGAACATTAGAAGAACATAAGAACATAAGAAATAAGGAAGCTACAAGAGGCCGTGAGAACATGGAACCACTTAGAACACGGCAGCTTCTGTGCCTGAGTGTGTGGTTATTGACAGTATCATCATCATTGTGACAGATTGATTCTCATCTATCTATAGATCCATCACTCAGAGCTCACAAATAATAATTAATTGATTAGCGAATAGTGGAAAAATAAGATAATATAAGCCGTTTACGTGAAGACCTTCGCTTACTTGTTAATGGACATATCAAAAAGAATAAAGAAACTGGCGTATGGAGGTCTGATAAAAATCCATCACTCAGAGCTGCACAAAAAATAACATTCATTGATTAGCGAATAAAGTGGAAAAATAAGATAATTTAACCCCTTGAGACCCAGAGCGTAATTCCCATTGTAATGTGGGTACCATTAGACACTTTTTAATGAATCTAAGCAATGTTTTATAGATAAGACCTGCTTAGTATCCTTGTCCACTAACTCATTTGGTATATTCAGTTACTTTTTGTAATTTTATGGCTTGACAACATAGACATTTTTATAGCAAAGGAAAGATCTGGGCGTGAAGGGGTTAAACTGTTTACGTGAAGACATTTTGCTTACTTGTTCATGGACATATCAAACAGAATAAGAAACTGGCGGAGGGAGGTCTGATACATGCAGGAGACCACAGTCATGTCTGTGATGAGGAAGTAGAGGATGGAGCCTCGGGTGGCCACAGGGCGGTACTCCTCCCGGGCGCCATTAATCTTGCGTTCCGTCTCCGAGGCAATGTGCAGCTTGTTGCTCACGTCTTGGGCTGTGGACTTAGTGTTGTGCAGCACCATGATGAGGTCTTCGTCGTCCACCAGTGAGCCCTGCAACACAAGTATTCTCCACTCTCACACTGCATAACATAAGAACATCAGAAAATAAGGAAGCTACAAGAGGCCACGAGGCCTACACGTTAGGGTACGCCGTAGGTCCAATGAAAAGTGAAATATAGATTATTTCGAATTTGGCAGGGTTTTCTCTTATGTAAAATTGAATTTTAAGGGTGGTTTGTCCACTTCAACTTTTTGGTTTCAGCACTTTTTGCTATGCAAAAATGGACTTTTATATTTATATGCAAAACATAGCTTAGCCCCGCTAAAGTAACGGCTTCATTTGCACCTATCATCAATTCTTGATCGTCTTTTTCAGGATGGCTTCTCCTTGTAAACCAAGTGGGTCGAAGCCCGCAACTAGACAGAGCTCTGGATCCAAGTTGGCCGCCTTTGTTGGCGGTGGACGAGAGTTTGCTGAGAGTGAGGTGCCTACGTATCGCGGCGTGATGAAGAGGGGAATCCTTCTCCAAAAACTCAGCGGCATCCGGGAGGGTGTTGACAAGCGGGGGTACCCAGTGAGAGACATTGCGAAGGATCTGACCCCCATGGTGCTTGCCCAGTGGAAGAAATCAAACGCCCAGTTTGCACCTCCAGTGGTTGTTATTGACCGGTCCGTGACCAGAAGGATAGATAATTTTTGGAAGAAGGTTAGTGAAGTGGTGAGAGACAGAGCAACTAAAGCAGTAAAGGAATTCGTGGAGAAGAATAGGGACAGGCTGTTTGACATAACGGCCTGCCCTCACACGATCTTCCTCTGCAAGGACCAGGACTCCCACTGCTCCAACCCCCAGCTGTGCCACATGAGAGCACACGTGCAGTGTAACTGCCTCCTGGCCAGCAAAGTCCCTACTTTAGACCTGGAGTGGCTGTACTACCAGAGGATCAAAGTTGGGGAGGAGAGTGCAATGATGATGACAGGGGTAGACAAGAATGAGACGCATAGACAAGTGAAAGCAGCAAAGGGAAAGCAGTTGGAAGAGGAGGCTAAGCTGAAGATGCAGAAGCAGAAAGATGAAAAGGTCAGACGTCTTGAGCTGCAGGAGCAGATGTTCCTGGGCCAGGCTGAAGATCACCAGGATTCTGAGGATGGGACGGAGGAGTCGTTCACCCTGCCACTCAGAGGAAAGAGGCAGGAGCAACAGGAGGCTGCCATACTGGTAGACCGACTGCTCAGGGAGAGGCTGGGGTCCCTGGCACCCCTTGTGATGCAGTACTTGGACAGGCCAGCTGCAAGAAGAAACACAATGCCAGTCCAGAACCTGGCGCTGGCAAGCATCCGGTTCGACGTTCCGCCCACTGCTGCTGCTGCCTTGGCTTCTGGATTCCTCCAGGACCTTATCACTGATGGCCACCTCTCTCCAGACATGTCGTACCTGGTCTGCGATCCTAACAAGCTGAGGAGGGCCAGGCAGGATGCCATGGCATCGGCCAGGGACCTTGACCAGGGGAAGTACCAGGGTACCAAAATAGTTGGATTGGGTTACGCTGGGAGGAAGGACAAGACCAGGGCGATGGTGCCCGACAGCTATGGGAAACTGCACCCAAGGTTGATCAGGGAGGAGCATGTGTCAGTGACAGGAGCTATCTGGAAGGTACCTTTGACACTTTGTACCAGAGGACCCGGTGCCACCTGAGAAGCCTGCGTTCAAGGTGGCTCAGGCTCTCTATGATCTGCTGTGACATACGACTCCACCGACTCACTGATCGTACTGCAAGGGACTCAACTAGGGCCAACACGGGTGGAAGGGTGGTACTCACGCCCATTTGGAGAAGATGCTGGGACGCAAGCTCTTCTGGAGTATATGCGTGTTGCACACAAACGAGTTGCCCCTGCGCCACCTTATCACCAGCATCGACGGGCCTACCTCATCTGACACTGGCTTCACGGGTCCAGTGTGCAGTCTGCTGTCCAGCGTGAATGAGATGCAGTACAACGCAAAGTTCAAAGGAGTGCCAGGCGGTGAAGATCTCACGGAGATACCGGAGTATATCCTGGTCAACATGTCCACTGACCCAAACAGGTCTCCTACCAGCTGGTCCAGGCTGTGAAGCGGGGCGTTCTCCCGTCCGAGCTGCAGGAGATCAAGTGTGGCAAGGTATCCCACTCCAGATGGCTCACCACAGCCCAGTCGCTCGTGTACATGTGGACCAGAAAGCATGGACTGACTGGCAAAGAACTGAATACCCTGGAAATCCTAGTCAAGTACTGCCTGCAGGTGTACTTCAAACTCTACTACGACATCAAGGTTCACCACAGACTAGAGGACGGCCCCAAGCACATCCTCACGCAGCTCAGAGTGATGAGGTCGCAGCCTAAGAAGGTCCAAACAGCTGTGACCTTCTACGTGTGGACAAGAGCATGGTTCGCACACTCAGAATGTGTCCTCCTCTCGCTGATGGCGAGTCAGAGTGAGGACGACCGCAGGTTCGCCGTGACCCAGATTTTTAAGCTTAGGGCTGGCGAGGAGTATGGAGACACCAGTGTAAGACCTCGCATCACACCCAAGCTGAACTTGTCAGCCACCAGCTTGCAGAAACTGATCAGCTGGCAGCCTGGCCAGGTGCACGAGCCGGCATTCACCTGTTCACTGTCCGGGGATCAGATCCAGGAGATCCTGGTCAAGCCGTACGAGGTTCCGGAGTTCTCTATCCACACTCAGAGCACCGAAAGAGTCGTGAAGCAGGTGACAGAGGCTGCGGCAGCAGTGGTGGAGCAGCAGGCCAGAGACGGGTTCATCCGGGCTCGGGCCCACCACCGGGAGACCATGCCCTGCCTGCTTCAGGTCTAAGAAGGACATGATGGACACGTTCTAGGCCAACGTAGAGGCTGTGACACTGTGATGTAGTGCCTGATGAACCAACTGATCAGAAAGAGCTTACCACGCTAGTCATTTGGAACTCATATTGGTGCATGACGCAATAAACAGGACCAACCGGACACTGCGAACTCATTTAAGCATTATTCGATAAGGGTGCAATATAAAAGTGCGATCTTGCATAGTAAGAATTGCTCAAATGCAAAAATTGAAACAGATAAAATCGTCTAGAATTCCATTTTACATAGGAAATTGGCATGCCAAAGTTGAGAATTTTTTTTTTTTTGTTATACGGTGTACCCTACTACACGTGGTAGTTCCTGTCACCTAACACTACCTATATCCACCTTTCATCCCCATCCATGAACCTATCCAGCTCCTCTTTAAAGCTCCCTAATGACTCTGCACTAACTACCTGTCTACTGAGACCATTCCATTCATTCACCACCCTATTTGTGAACCAGTTTTTCACTATTTCCTTTCTAAATCTATATATATATATACGTTTTTCCAGCTTGAATCCGTTACTTCTTGTTCTACCCTGGTTAAAAGCCGTAACATTAACATTATTATTATAACATTAACATAACACAAGTATCCTCCACTCTCACACTGCATAACACAAGTAGCCTCCACTCTCACACTGCATAACACAAGTAGCCTCCACTCTCACACTGCATAACACAAGTAGCCTCAACTCTCACACTGCATAACACAAGTAGCCTCCACTCTCACACTGCATAACACAAGTAACCTCCACTCTCACACTGCATAACACAAGTAACCTCCACTCTCACACTGCATAACACAAGTAGCCTCCACTCTCACACTGCATAACACAAGTAGCCTCCACTCTCACACTGCATAACACAAGTAGCCTCCACTCTCACACTGCATAACACAAGTAGCCTCCACTCTCACACTGCATAACACAAGTAGCCTCCACTCTCACACTGCATAACACAAGTAACCTCCACTCTCACACTGCATAACACAAGTAGCCTCCACTCTCACACTGCATAAAAAGGGAACAATAAGATGCATCCTACAATTACATACCACTGATTGAGTAATTGAGAGAGAGAGGGAAAAAAAGATTAATGTTGGGAAAAACCCCCAGGATGCTATAGTATTCCTAGGTTTTTATAAGTACTTTGACAATCGCATGGGTGGCTCAAAAAGGGATTAATAATAATATTACTAATACTGAAAATATTAATACTGATCATTGTATTGAAGTAATGATTAATGTAGCAATGCCTATCATATTGTTATGTCTTGTAGTAAGTTTTGTCAAATTTGTGATTTTTAAGGAATATCTGGACGTATCATGTCATTGTGAATTGGCTGAAATAGGGACTTCTAATTATTGAAACGGAAAAATTACCCGATTCGTGATCAGCATGCCCAAAACTGCTAGGATTTAATTTCAAGCAAATCTATTTTACAAAAAATATTGCAAATTTGCCATATTTTTTGAAAAATTTAGATTTGCTTGGAAATTTAGTTCTAGCAGTTTTGGGGATGCTGAACACGAATCTGGAGTCATTTTTCAGTTACAATGATTAGAAGTCCCTATTTCAGCAATTCACAATGACTTTTGATACTTCCAGATATTCCTTAAAGTAATCGTCCAGACCCATTTTTGTTGCCTAATTATGTTGAATGTACATTCAAAACAGCTAATCCACCAAAAAAAATTTGATTTCCAGGCCTATTTCCGTAAAAACACGATTTTGTAAAAAGCGCGCGGAATTTTGTTTTTTCCCCCCCCTCCATTTATTTTCCTCTTCCTTCTCTCTCCTTCTTTTCCTTTCCCCCTTTTCCCTTCTTCCTTCTCTTTTCTCTCTCTCTCTCTCTCTTCCTTTTTTTTTCCAACTATCTCCCCCCTTTTTCCTTCCCCTCTTCCTTCTCCCCCTTATCCTCCACGAAGAGAAAAAAAAATTAAGGAGAGAAGGGAAAAGGAAGGAGAGAGAGAGAGAGAGAGAGAGAGAGAGAGAGAGAGATGAGAAGAGAGAGAGAGAGAGAGAGAGAGATAGAGGAGAGATGAGAGGAGGAGGAGAGAGGCGAAAGGAGAATGAAGGAGAGAGAGAGAGATAGAAAGGGCACACACTGCTTGCCTGCACCCATAAAGGATGCATGCATGTGGATATTGCAAAAAAAAATCTATCAGAAACACACAAAATTTCAAGTACTATATTATCTCTTGTGTTAACGTGCTCGGATCAGCGTGTTCCTTTGGTGACGTAACCGAGCCGTGGCGCATCGTTGCTTGTCGTGAGGGGCGTTTGGAAGCTCGGGGAATTTGCGATTTTGATTGCGGATTATAAAAAACGGCTCTGATGGATGCAAAAGTGACGACAATATTGCGATTATAACTCATTAATGCTAAATTTGATTGCATAAATCAGGAATGATGAATTGTCTGGACGATTACTTTAAAACCACAATTAGACAAAACAGACTACAAGACATCAAAATATGATATAGGCATGGCTAGATTAGTCATTACTTTAATAATTGAGAGAGAGAGGAGAGGAGAGAATTGAGAGAGAGAGAGAGAGAGGAGAAGAGAGAGATGAGAGAGAGAGAGAGATGGACGATGACTGAAGAGAGAGAGAGGAGAAGAGAGAGAGAGAGAGAGAGACGACGAGGAGAGGAGAGAGAGAATCCTGTAACTCTTCAAGCTGTTATATGGTGTATCCCTGACTGCACTGAGGTGAGGCGGAACAGTAGGTTGTCCTACAGTCCTTCATCATGCGCTGTTGTCCATCACTATCGCAATGAGTGCACACGCTCATTTCAATTCAGGGTCACTTTTCTTCAGTCCTGATAAACACTGACCTGTTGTGCAGTTCCTCACTCAATCACAAGCGTTTCAGTCATCACTCATCACAATGCGTATCTCAGTCATCACTCATCACAATGCGTCTCAGTCATCACTCATCACAATACGTCTCCGTCATCACTCATCACCAATGACGTCTACAGTCATCACTCATCACAATGCGTCTCAGTCATCACCCATCACAATGCGTCTCAGTCATCTCTCATCACAATACGTCCAGTCATCACTCATCACCATACGTCTCAGTCATCAGTCATAACATGCGTCGCAGTCATCACTCATCACAATACGTCTCAGTCATCACCATCACAATACGTTCTCAGTCATCACAATGCGCTAAGTTCATCCACTCATCACAATGCGTCTCAGTTCATCAATCATCACAATGCGTTCTCAGTCATCACTCCTCACAATGCGTTCTCTTCATCACTCATCACAATGCGTCGAAGTCATCATCATCACAATGCGGTCTCAGTCATCACTCATCACAATGCGTCTCAGTCATCCACTCAATCCCACAAGGCATATCAGTCAATTTCACTCATCACAATGCGTCTCAGTCATCACTCATCACAATGCATATCAGTATCATCATCACAATGCGTCTCAGTCATTCACTCACACAATGAGTCTCAGTCATCATCATCACAATGCGTCTCAGTCATCACTCATCACAATGCGTCTCCAGTCATTCATCATCACAATGCGTCTCAGTCAGCATCATCAACAATGCGTCTCAGTCATCACTCAATCACAATGCGTCTCAGTCATCACTCATCACAATGGGCTCTCAGTCATCACCATCACAATGGGTCTAAGCTCTATGTACTCTATCACAAATGTTATACTCTATAGCTCTATACTCTATACAAGTTAATTATAGCTCTATACTCTATCACAATGTTATCTAATAGCTCTATAATCTATCATAATGTTATCTATAGCTCTATAATCTATCATAATGTTCTATAGGCTCTAAATCTATCACAATGACTCTATCTTAAACTTTACTTAGTTCCTCTGAGGTACTTAAAAGGTCTACCCATTGTTTACTTCAAGATATTTGTTGTTGACGTTATAAATAACAATACAGTAAACCCTCTCTAATTTAAACTAATTGGGGGAGACCTGAGTCGAATTAGCCGAAAGTCGAATATTCTCGATGATCTACAAATAATTATCATCAGGCATTGTCAGGGACTCGGACATATGTCCCCGGACCTCGGATTTGGACCGGCAATCCGATATCCGGGCATAGGAGGTCGGGAAAAAACGAGGGTAAGTGTAATCAAATGGTGCTTCATTCAACATCTCTGTGACGGAAAAATACAAGTTATGGTATAGTTAGTCAGCTCATATAATGTTGATATAAGAGCTACATGAGGCTGCGACGTAAAGTAGTCAGCCCTGTGTTGTTTACTATAAGAGTATACATTGAGGCTGCCAGTGCTCACCTAACAGCTGATCCTCCCAGGCCGTGCCCGTGACAGTAGTTGAAGCAATGATGGCCGTCTTGGCGAGACCTCTGGGGTGTAGGCGGGGTTGGGCAGCTTGGTGGTGATGTACAGCATGAAGCCAGGCATGATGTCACACTCCTTGTCACACCCACCACCTGCAAAACAAAATTGTAAAATGTTTGAAGAAAAAAAAACTTTCCCCACCAATATATATATAAAAAAAAAAAAAAAAAAAAAAAAAAAAAACAAAAAAAAAAAAAAAAAAAAAAAAAAAACAAAAAAAAAAAAAAAAAAGAAAAAAAAAAAAAAACAAAAAAAAAAAAAAAAAAAAAAAAAAAAAAATCATGTATACTGGTTGGTTTTGATATGATGGGCCCTACAAATATCATCTGCCATGTTATTTTTTTTATGTATTTTGTATGTATTTTTTCATGTTTTTTTTTTGGGTGGGGGGGTTTCGATATAAGAACATAAGAAAATAGGAAGCTACAATGAGGCCGCCGAGCTCTACACGTGGTAGTTCTGTCCACCTAACACTACCTACATCCCACCTTTCATTCCCATCCATGAACCTATCCAGCCCTCTTTAAGCTCCCTAATGACTTCCGACTAACTACCTGTCTACTGAGTCCATTCCATTCATTCACCACCTATTTGTGAGCCAGTTTTTCCCTATTTCCTTTCTAAATCTACGCCCTTCCAGCTTGGAATCCATTACTCTTGTTCTACATGGTTAAAAGCCGTAGACCTTTACATACCTCCTTTATAAACTCCCTTTACCACTTACAAAAACTTCTATCAGATCACCCATTATCTGCGTTCCGCGAGTGAGTTTAACTTTAATAACTCAAATCTCCCCTCATAACTAAAGTTACGCATCCCTTGTATCATTGGTCATCCTCTCTGCAATGTTCTAAACACGGGCGATATCCATCCTGTAATATGGAGATCCAAAAACTGAACCGCATAGTCTAGGTGAGCCCTGACTAGAGCCAGATAAAGCTTTAGACTAACTTCCGCACTTTACTTTTAACACTTCTGCGTTAATGAATTCCTAACACTATATTAGCTCTATTTCAGCCTCAATACATTGTTTCCTAGGTCGGAGGTCTGCTCACCCTCACTCCAAGTTCTTTCAGCTTCTGTTTTTTCAGCGATACATTGCGTATGTGTATCTATTACCAGGGTTCTTCTACAAACATTCATAACGCTGCACTTATCAACATTAAATTCCATCTGCATATGACTGCCCACCATTACGCTTATCTAAGTCTCCCTGCAATATGTTTACATCAACTTTTCCCAAAATAACCTACCACCTTAGATCATCAGAAAACTTGTGATACACTGCTAATCCCACTATCCAAGTCGTTGATGTAAATCAAAAATAGTAAGGGCCCCAAAAACAACCCTTTGGGAACCCACTTGTCCCACCCCCATTAAAAATTTAAACCTTTTGTAACCCTTTTTTCCCTATTACTTAGCCAAGCTCGATCCAACGAAGAACCCCTTCCCTCTTTTCCCATACCTTAACTTTTTTAAAGTCTTCGTGGGGTCTTTGTAAAAGCCTTACAAAAGTCCAGATATATTATACAAAATCCTTATCATTTCTCCCCGCTCAAAAAACTTTCCTAAAAAAACTCAAAAAAAATTGGTGAACATGACCTACCCTTTGGGTGATCCGGGTTTGTGAATTATTGATCAAACTATGTTTTCTAAGGCTTCTTTTAATTTTTTTTTGCAATAAAAATTCCAAAAATTTTTACCTACCACTGACTTTTAACTTACGGGTCGATAATTTGACTTTAGTCCTCTGTCTCCCTTTTTAAAAATATGGGAACAACATTTCCTTTCCCCCAAAATAATGGGAAAATCGCCTATCTTAAATGATTTCCTAAAATGTCACAACGACTCAATCAACCTCCTTGCTTCCTTTTAAATTTTCCCCTGGGATACACTTCATCTGGTCCTGGAAATTTAAAAATTTCTTCATTTATCTATACCCTCTTCCACCTTTCCCTAGTTATACAATATCTTTGATTTTCCCCTCTGTTCCTTTGAACATCTGTTCACTATCGGTATCGTCTGTGTTCCTCCTCATTTAAAAAACCTTAAAAAAAATCATTTAGATTTTTACACATCCCCCGAAAAACCCCCTTATAACTCGGCACGGATAGGGGCTCTGCCCTTGCCGAGTTTTTAAATGGTCGGTTATGCAGCCCCTTTGATAGGGGTGTAAAAAAAAAAAAAAAAGTAAATACATTTCGAAAAAAGCAAAAAACTACATTTACCAATGAACGGGTAGAATGTCTGGATTTGATATCAAACTCGCACAAATAGCCGCATGGACCACCTGCATCCTCCTTCCCCCAGCACTTTCCCCCCCTTTTCCGCAGGCTTTCATTTAAAATTTCCCTTCCTGCGGGAAACCCCTTGCGTGAGGAGCTGACATTTTGATACAGACTGTTGATGAAAACCCCAAAAACCGAAAATAGGGCAAAGAAAAAGCAAAGGTGGGGTACCACGCGAGGCTGGCCGTGTTTTGTTCAAGCCCCGTCTTGGATTACGAATCCCAACCATAACCCTTGCTGAAATGTGTGTTAACTACTTTGTGATATTGTTTGCAATGTTTTGCTTGATTATTTTTTCGGCTCCACCAACTTGTTTTGTTTTTTAAGCAGAAACCAACTTTTTTTTTAAATTTCGCAAAAAACGGAATTCGTATCCAAAGACAACCCTTTGGAACTAAAAAACCGGCTCAGCAGCTACAGCCAAAACCCCTGGTTCCTGACCTTTGCTTTACTTTTGGGCCCCCTTTTTACGTGTTTTGGGATTACATCATACAGTACTTTTTGAAATGGGGCAGCTCCATCACGCAAGGGGGTCTCCCGCAGGAAGGGAATAAATTGAAGAGCCTGAGCCTGCGGAAAGGGTCAAAAAGGACAAAAACACAATTTTATCCCGACTGAGGATATCCCGAGTGTAAGCAAAGAGATGCAGTTATAACTTCAATATGCCGAAAATACATTATTTTTTTTTGCCGACTTTCTGTTTAAATGTTCACACAAGAGGTTTTTGTGAACTTTGATATGCCAAGTAAAAACCCAAGAGATGCAGTTTAGGGGAGGCGGTAGCAGAGGGGTTTTAGCGTCTGAGGTGGTTGTTGCTCGAAGACCCGAGTTCGATCCCGAGTGAGACCCATAAATCACTTAAAATCTTTCTGAAACCATCGAGTGGCCTAAGAAAACACACATGGCCCTGTCCATTAACTCTACCTTCGACTGCGAGTGTATGGGAGGACACAGGAGGGGGGGCATGAGCCTCTAATTCCAATGATCTAAAACTCGAGAAATGCCAGTGGTCGTGGCAGTTTTAACTCAAAGGTTGGTCTACTGTTTTTGGCTCCGCGACTAATATTTTTATAAATTAATTTCGCGATAAACTTTGATGCACCGCATCTGAATTACCAAAACTATAGTTCTACTAATTATATGGATGACATGCATTACGATGGAACGTTCTATAATAGCAATTAATGCAAATTACTCGCCTCGAGTAGCATAGCTTAATATATTTTTTACATGTATATTTGTGGCATGTAAAATTTGGGCGATGTTCACACTGTTTCTAAGACAGTACTGCTGCGTCTGGCAAAAAGCTTGTCAAAATACAATAAGCAATGCCTTGGAAAAACGAAGAATAAAGAATGCCGAAATCGGCTTGTTGCTGCGACAATGTAGGTTATAATTGTGGAGGCGAATGTTGCGGCGGGGGAGTGGGGGCGGGGAGATTGTGGCGGGGAGATTGAATCAAAACATTACGACTTCACGCGTCGACTCATTGCACTTCCAGGCTTTCTATCTGATTTATACACAATAATAACAGGAAAATATGACTGCCTAGGTATAGATAACTTCTAAACATTCGTTATTGACTATATAATATCATTGAGTAGCATTTACCTCGCCTCCTCAACTATAACCTTGGGTTTTATTTGGTTATATACAATGTTTTACAGAATCAGGCTTCTATACAATATACATATAGAAGAAAATCGTTTCTTAATATATACTTATGTGTTTTAAGTGCAGTGGAATAAACCCATATTTTGTTTTCCAGTAGACCAACTTATTATCAAAAGTGAATTAAAACTGCCAGCGACCCCTGGCATTTTGGGTTCCAGTTCTCTCGAATTACAGGCGTCACTATAAGAATCCTGCCTGCGCCACTACGGGCGAGGGCCAACCATCACAGCCCTCGAGTGAGCCTCCAGGGCCTACCATCACACCCCTGGAGCTCACTGCCTGCCCGCACTATAGACATAGATGTAAAAAAAAAAAAAAAAAAAATATGCTCATCCGTATTTAAGACCTCACCCTGTCCTGACCTTAACGGCCCGACTAATTCCCTTGTCTTGGTTTTATATACCTGATAGAACCCCTTTGGGTAATTTTTCGCCTGTCCTGCTACTTTAATCTCATAATTGTTCTTAGCTACTCTAGCTAAGAACTGTTCTTAGCTACTTAGATGGAGTTAATTTCTTCACTGTCCTCGCCATCACATTATACTGTTCTTTGCTCACCAATCCTGCCTTTAACCTTAAATACATGTTTCTTTTTACTCCAATGTTGTGTTTTAAATTAGTGGTCATCCATTTTGGATCACTCTTTCTAGATCTTATTTCCCTATAAGGAATATTTTTTTTCTGTCCGTCAATTATATTCCTTACAAATAAGTTATAATCCTCCTCAGCCCCGACCTCACTTCCATGTCTAACCGCTCTAATTACCTCCTCCGCCCTGACCTCACTTCCATGTCTAACCGCTCTAATTAACTCCTCAGCCCCGACCTCACTTCCATGTCTAACCACTCTAATTACCTCCAGGTGACTTCCTAATCCTTCATAATTGGCCTTTCCAGCTGTCATCGCCCTGTACTTACCCTGGGAAAATTTCTTCCCCTCCATCTCACACCTCTTATTAATAACCTCCAGGTGTCTTCTTAATCCTGCATAATTGGCCTTTCTGAAATTAGGTATTTTTTGTTTGTTGCCACTTAATTTTACAACTTCCCATTTTAAGCTAAATCTGATCTCATAATGGTCGCTATTATCTAACTTTCCACCGACCTCCACATCTGTAACTAAATCGTCTCTATTTGTCAGCAATAGATCTAGAATATTATCTCCTCTAGTAGGCTCCTTGATTGCTTGACTTAGGAAGTTATCCTGGATTATATTTAACAATTCATCTGCGTCGCTGTCACCTATGATTAAATATCAGTCTATATTCCTAAGATTAAAATCTCCCACCACGCATAGTCGATTATATCTGCAGGCCTTGTTTATTTCTTCCCATATAGGAGCTGAATCCTCTTTACATAAGTTTGGAGGCCTAACACTACCCCCAAAAAACCATTTTCTCAGTTCCCTCCGTAACCTCTACCCATATAGACTCTATGCTGTCATCTGTTTTTATAACATTATTAACACAACACTGCAATGCATCTCTTGCATAAAGCGCAACTCCTCCACCTCGCCTGCCAACTCTGTCCTTGTGAAATAACTTATACCCAGCTATCTCGACTTCCGGATCAAATACCTTTACTGACATATCCAACCATGTTTCTGTTAATGCTATTATATCAAAATCCTCTACACTATTTATTCCTCTCAGGAAATCTATCTTGTTTAAAATACTCCTATAGTTTGTATAGTAGACCTTCAAGCAGCTCGCTCTTATTTTTGTCCATTTTCCCTTTATCTTTAACTAAACCCCTCCTCACTCTCACGTGGTGCAGTGGCTAGCGTGCCTGGCTACGAATCTGCGGGCCCTGGTTCGATCCCGGGCCAGGGCAAGTCGGTGACCAGCCTACCCAGCTGTTCTTCCTTCCTTTCGGGGTTGATAAATGGGAACCTGGGGTAACCTGGGGAAGGTAACTGTGGTAACCCGGGTGTCACACTAGCCCTGTGTCCCGGGGTAACGGGTTCTCATCCACCACAGGCTCTAAGGGCTAATGCCACGGAGATGAGCACCACATGCCACGCGCAGCTTAGCGTATGCTCCCATCTTTACCTTACCTACTCTCTTCTTACGAATCACTTTAGTTCCCTGCCTTCTGAAACTCCTCCTAGTGTCGCAAGTTTCCTTTACCCCGACCCCAGCCAGTGTCTACTCCCCGGTTCTCTATCTTAAAAAAGCCTGCAGTGCACCTACCTCCCTTTCAAGGGATTCAGACAAGATCTGAACTCATTTCCTCGAAAAGTGCACCCCGTCCCTGCGGTAGAGGTGGTTATGCCCGAAAAAGAGGTCCCAGCTGTTGACAAAGGCCCAACCATTGGCTTTGCAATGAAGTGCCAGGCGGCAATTCAAAGCAATAGCCCTGGAGTACCACAAGTCGTCAACATTGCGTTTTGGAAGGACACCACACACCACAGGGAACCCACCCCTATCCCTAACCCTACCTACAGCTTCCTTGAACCGCCGTAGCAATGCCTCACTTCTTACACCCTCAACATCGTTTCCCCAGCACTCAGGCAGACGATGGGCTTTTTCCTTTGGCCCGCCATGCACTCAACTATCTTATCACTAACATAACCTATCCCCTTCCCTGGGTAACTCACCGACTTCATGCACATCCCTTCCCTGTCACAGAACCTGCTGTCGAGATGCCTAACCTGACTGTCACCAACAACCAAGATTTTACCTTCGGGTGATGATGTATCGTCTACCGTCCTTACCGCCGTATCTTCCTCTTGCAGTCCCGAGAGTATCTGAAATGCGTTCGTGCACACAACATGGTCATTGTTTACCTTTTTCTCCTTTGGGCGTGTACCACCATGCTCAACCACCTGCCATTCACCATTCCTTGGTGACTTACTAGAGACCACTCCTTTAGTAGTAGCCCGAGGTACGTCACCCTCAGGTACCCCTCCAAGTACATCCCTCGCATGTGCCTCTCCACTCACTCCACCTCCACACTTAAGAGATCGTATCTCTATCTCCTGCTTCCTCACCATGCTTTTCAAATCATTCACTAGATATGATGGCTTCTAGCACCCACCATCAGCATGTTCTTATGATCTATGTACGAGAGGTTGAGGATCGCACCTTCCATGCTTACTTCAATTACATTCCGCATTGGGCACCTGTTTCCATTCTCAGGTGTTGACGTACCTTTAAGATGGAGCCAGACTTGATGAAATTCCTGTCCAGTAGGTTATCGAGGACTGGATCCAACTCTTCCTCCACGTCCTCAATGAGCAGCGGGCGACCCAGCGAGAGAGAGTCCTCCAGGTGGGTCCGGAAGTACTTGTGGTTCAGGGATGTGATCTGGAATGAATGAATGTGTGGAATGTGATCTGGTGGGTGGGCGGCGCGGGTATTCCCTCTTCATGACGGGAATCAGCTCGCTCATTATCTCACTCTGCTCGTCTCGGTTAAAGAGGTTGCTGATCATCCCTAAAAAGAGAGCAGTCAAAAGGTTTAAGTAAAGATGTTTTCAAAGCATACAAAAAGCTTTAAGTTTCAAAACGTTTACCTGTAGCTCATTCATGGCTTCCCTGTTCTTGATCCATATCTTGCCTTGGCCTTGAGGGTCGATGAGGAGAGGGTAGCACGATGCCTTGCTCACAATGAGACCATTCTGAATACTGAGTTCATCATTGGGAAGCCCCTGAAGGTTCCACTCTGACACCTGGCATTAGCAAAGGCAGACATGAATCAAGTGGTCGTTGTAACAAACTGCGGCACAATCAAACATTAGACACAAATATACATCCATCTTATTTTCATAATCAAACAGTAATGACTATAAAAAATGTCATGCAAGCACTCAGACTGTGGCCCTGGCAGACACCAAATGAAAAGTAACCAGTGTCCTGATGACCAAGCCTGTCATGAGAGTTGTGACGGGTGGTGGGTACCGTGGCGTTGTCGATGAGCCATGAGGTGATGTCCAGCTCCGTGGTGTAGGGAATGCTGCGCGCGTGGAAGAGGGAGCGCCACATCTTGATCATCTTGATGCGGTACTCCTGGTTGAAGGGACCGGCGTAGGACAGGAAGGCCGTGGTGAGCAGAACATCTCCCACCAACCTGTAAGCAGTGATCACTAAAACATTGGGTTGCTATGTTATCCTTCATTATCTCTTAGTATGTGGAAAAAAAAGAAAAAAAAGAAAAAGAATTCAGGTGTTATGCAAGACACTTTGCATGACTCACTTGCCAAGCTGTTGCCTCAAGGACTTGCTCTGCTTGGTCCAGCGAACCTTTTCCCCCGCCAGTCCATTGATAAGGGTGGCTGCTGCCTGCATCTTCCTGCGGCACACATTTGCAGCGTCAATGAGCTTCTGCTTCTCGGCCAGTGCTGCTTGGTACTGCCCTCGCACCACGTCCAGCTCTCTCTGCTTGTCGTCCAACACCGCCTGTGCTCGCTCCAAGTCCCCCATGGCGAGCCGCAGCCGCCCTTCCTGCATTGCTAGGTTGGCCTGGGGAACAAAAGATCAAGTAGAAGGCAGTGCTAGGTTGGCCTGGGGAACAAAAGATCAAGTAGAAGGCAGTGCTAGGTTGGCCTGGGGAACAAAAGATCAAGTAGAAGGCAGTGCTAGGTTGGCCTGGGGAACAAAAGATCAAGTAGAAGGCATTGCTAGGTTGGCCTGGGGAACAAAAGATCAAGTAGAAGGCAGTGCTAGGTTGGCCTGGGGAACAAAAGATCAAGTAGAAGGCAGTGCTAGGTTGGCCTGGGGAACAAAAGATCAAGTATAAAACAATGCTAGGCTGGCCTGGGGAACAAAAGATCAAGTAGAAGCATTGTAGGGTTACAATGGTACTGCTGTTTTCTGTAACTTCCTGTACATCCCAGCTTGTTAGGGCGAACCACCACTTACAGGCGTTCAAACGACACTTCCTCTCCTTCCACCCCTGTTTACCTGTTCGTGGCCTCGATAACAGTCTTCACTACATCCTGACCGGTGCTTCTTGAAGCCTCGACACCCTCTGGGTTTGGAGCAGAGGTTACGAGACACTTAACACTTTTTGATGCCTGGCTCCGGCTGTCCCGGGAGAGGAGACCCCGACGGAACAAGGATAGTTCCTCTCCCTCTCTCCACGTCTGTGTGTTTAGACCTCTTCGTTCCCTGTTGCCCAGGTCACCTACCCTTCCTGTCTGCCGTCGTCTCTGAGTTCCGTACTCAGCGACCTATGGTTGAAGGAAGGCGGTTGCTAACCCGATAGCAGGGGCGTGAGTCTGTTATTTTTCTGTTTTGTTTGTTCATTCAAGCGTGAGCGAGATCAGTAAAATCTCCCATTTTTGTCTGTGTTTCTCATCACCCTTACGGCCCTCACCCTACCCAACTTCATCGTATCCTGGGATCCGGAGGTAACGAGTGATGGTATCTTTGCGCTCGTTATCCCTTACACAGCTGCTTCAATGTTTCTTAGATTTCCTCATACAGCTGACTGTCTCCCACACAGGTGATGTGGCATATTTATCCACATAGTGATACTTGTTCTTACCATGCAACAAACAACAAATCTGATACATGACTGATAAAAATGTGAAGAAAATTCTTATGTGTACAAAACTTGATGTATTTCCTCGGCTACCAATACATACCTTGAGTGGCAGGACCTCCTTGTTGATGCCGAAGAAGACCGCCATGGCCCGTGTCCAGGAGAGGAGGCCGGCCACGTCCCCACACACACGCTTGGCAGTGTCCAGGTCATAGTCCTCCATGTCAAAGTACGGCTCCAGCAGCTCCACCATCTCGTCGTTGATGGTGTCCTTGGGGAAGTTTTGCAGCGACAGCAGGAACGTTGTGCTGGCCATCATCTGAGGGAAACAAAACGATGATCATTCCATATGTTTATTACGATGTACCTGTAATTCAGCACTAACATTCCCCTGTTTAACCCCTTCACGCCCAAATCTTTCCTTTGCTATAAAAAATTGTATGTTCTCGAGCCATAAAATTCCGAAAAGTAACTGAAAATACCAAATTAGTTAGTCGACATGGATACTAAACAGGTTATATCTATAAAATATTGCTTATATTCCCTAAAAATCGTCTAAAGGTGGCAAAATTACAATGAAAATTACGTTCTGGGTCTCAAGGGGTTAAATATATCCCTTTTCGTGTGCTCATTAAATGCTGAGTCGTACCTTGAGGCTGATTATAATGTACCTGTAATTCAATACTAACATTCCCCTGTTTAAATATGTTCCTTTTCGTGTGTTCAGTAAGTGGTGAGTTGTACCTTGAGGCTGTCGGACCAGGAGGGTTTGGGGGAGGCCACGAGGGGGTCCGGCCTGACGGGCTGCAGGCGTCGTTGGAAGAGCAGCAGCACACAGTCCATGATGCGCATGATGAGGTGCGGCGGCCGGCCTAGCTTGCGGATGGTGGCTGAAAGGGTCTCCAAGTTGACCTTCATGTCTTGATATAGCTATATGTTTACATTTTACCACTACTACTACTTCTACTACTACTACTACTACTACTATGAATTTTATTTTCACCCGGAGGCATACAGGAAGAAAAAAACACATTTTAAGACCCAACGACATCAATCAACGGCTATCAATGGTGCAAGAGACGGGATTTTCAGCAACGTGGTACATAGACCTGGTACATTAACCACGTCTTACGTATAAGGGACTAGCCGAAAAGCCGCCCTCCGGGCGGACTTTTTGGCTAGCTCCTGCGAAGGGCTATTGGTGGGCCTTCGGCACACCAAACACAGACTCTCCAGATAGCCCCTTCTAACTTTCCTGAAATCATGGATGTAGAAATGTATGTATTAACGCCAACTCATTCACATCACCCCCAAACCATCCACTCACCCATTACCCATCACCCCCACCCATTCACTCACCCATTACCCATCACCCCCCACCCATTCACTCACCCATTACCCATCACCACACACCCATTCACTCACCCATTACCCATCACCCCCCACCTATTCCCTCACCCATCACCCCCCACCCATTCACTCACCCATCACCCCACACCCATTACCCATCACCCCACCCATTCACTCACCCATTCAGCTTCGTCCACACTAGGGGGCAAAGCCCGTCAGGCAGTGCCCGTCACCGGCAAAAGCCCGCGGGCACACCGAAACTGTTGTCCACACAGCAGAGCCTGCCTGGCCCAGTCAGAGGCGAGCAGCTGGGCAGCCAGGCAGTGTACGACAACAATGCGAAGCAAGAAGGACCGTAAGAAGCTAAAACTGTACCATAATCATTGCTATGTGCCTGAAAAAGAAAAAAGGACAAAGTGGAGAAAAAGAAGTGGTGCAAAGACTGGCTGAGTAAAAGAAAACAGTTGGGAAGTCATGTTACGATTTTTCGAGAATTGTAAGATGGAAATATGCGTGACTTCATAAACTATGTGAGAATGGACCCAAGTACATTCTATAAACTCCTTGCGAAAGTAACACCATATATAGAAAAGCAGGATACCAGAATGAGGGACAGCAGGGACTTTCTGACTTCTCTTTTTTTCTCAGTTCCCGTCTGTGTTGGTTGCGGAGTGTGTCTATTTTCTTTCTAATCTCATCCACTGTCACGGACACATCTACCTACATCTTGCATTTCCTTTGCGATACTCTGGAAAGCAGCAGCTTTTTTGTCTCTGTCTCTGTATATGTCCATTTTCACTTTCCATAGGCACGGGTGTTGCCGATAAAATTAAATTAGGTGAAGGATCGCATATCTTGACCACTGATTCTTACTGGGCGGAGGGGTAGCCATGATGTTCTGATGTAGGCGTAGTGTAAATTCCTGACAAACTGACAATCATGGCTCCAAATATCCACATGTAACCTCGTATGTCTGGCAGCGACGCACTGCCGGGCAGTGCCTGGTGAAATCGCTCACCTACCATCACGGGCATTTTACTCATTTGCCCGCGGGCACAAGCGGTGAGCCCGTCAACAGGCAAATTGCTCGCTTGTGCCCGCGGGCATTGCCCGTTAGTGTGGACGGAGCTTTACCCATCACCCTACATCAAGGTTTCCTCAATTCTCGCAACCCACTTTTTTTTCTTCACAATTCTCGCTAATAGGCTACTCAAAATAAAATAAAAATAAAAATAATCGGATTATCCCCAAAGTGGCCTTAAAACCTTCCCCTGGTCAACCTGGTTCCAAAACTGTGCCATATGATGGGATTGCGCCACTGGGGGCGGAACCTATAGCGGATATACACACACACAGACACACTTTTGCTTATATTATTATAGACTACTGTAACTAGTGTCATGGGGTAACGAAGAGGGGCTCTCTGATGCAGATTATGTGATGGTGTATGACTGATTATTGGATGGCTCACCACCTGCATGCAAACCATCTTGATGCAGATACAAACACCAGAACAATCACCTATGTGGGCTGGCTTGATGGTGTTCAGAGCATTCTCAGCCTCCTCCAGGGCGGGCCGAGCAGCTTCTAGTTTTTCTTCAGCCAATAACTTGTCCTTGGCGATGTCATTAACGAGCACCTGAGCCTTGTCTCGCACCTTCTCCACCTCTTCCTTGATGGTCTCCGCTTCCTCGGCTCGCAGCGTCACCTCTTCCAGGATCTAGAAAGCACATACGGATCTTTCTTTTCCTATTTTCAAGTTCTAGTTCTCCTCTCATTTGTTGATTAATGAGCACACAAATCTTACAGCACTCAAGATCTGTCTCAACACATCCATACACTTCAGTGACATCCTTCAAACATGCAGCAGCAGCATCAGAGTACTGGTTCTGGCCCTCTTTGTGCCATACCCTAGGACAGTCCTTTGCCACCCACCTTATGTGCCTTCTCCGAGGCTACGGCCAGCTCTGCCTCCATGACGGACAGTTCCTCCCTCATGCGCTCCACGGCCACGGAGGCCTCTTGCAGCTTGTCCAGGCCGGAGGTCATCGGGGGCTGATTCACCTATTTCGTCACGCTTTTCATTGTAGATTTTCTTATAGATGTTAATGAAGGAGAGGAAGGACTTGGGGGTGACGTGGGCTGCCCGGCGGTACCTGAGTGGTGAAGGACACGTGTGTATTGCATGCAAAACGTTGTATGTTATATATCTTCAAAATAGAAGATATACAACACTTGTATATCTTCTATTTTGTGTCTTTATCAAATCACAGATAACATATTAGAGGTAAATTAGACTACTCCATTGATAGACGACATACATGAAGCCTACCTTTGGAAGTAGTCATTGCAAAGCTGTGCCACGTGGTCATGAATGCTGCCCATGCCTTTCTCCAAGCTTGTCTTCACCTCCACCGTGCTGATCATCTCATAGTCCTCCAGGAAGTGTTCAGCCACGGCCACCAGCGCCTCCTTGGGCCACGGCTGGAACCAGTCTATGGTGCAGCCGCTGATCAGGCCCGGGAACTTCATGGCACGCGTACGGAACTTCTCCCCGACCTGTGGCAAGGCAGACAGTCTCCTCTAGTGTCACTATAACCATCCTATTATACCAAGGGCTAGACACTAAACATAATGATATTGCAGTGAGCTCGTGTTTGACTTTCAATGTATCTCAAAAGTTGCCATGTATCTCCCAAGCCTTGTATCTCAAAGGTTGCCATGTGTCTCCCAAGCCTTGTATCTCAAAGGTTGCCATGTGTCTCCCAAACCTTGTATCTCAAAGGTTGCCATGTGTCTCCCAAGCCTTGTATCTCAAAGGTTGCCATGTGTCTCCCAAGCCTTGTATCTCAAAGGTTGCCATGTGTCTCCCAAGCCTTGTATCTCAAAGGTTGCCATGTGTCTCCCAAGCCTTGTATCTCAAAGGTTGCCATGTGTCTCCCAAGCCTTGAATCTCAAAGGTGACCATGTGTTCCCAAGCTGTATCTCAAAGGTTGCCTGTGCCCCAAGCATTTATCTCAAAGGGCCATGTGTCCCCAAGCCTGGTATCTCAAATGGGCCATGTGTCTCCAGCCCTTGTATCTCAAAGGTTGCATGTGTATCCCAAGATTGTAACTCAAAAGTGCCATGTGTTCCCAAGCTTGTATCCAAGTTGCATGTGTCTCAAGCCTCCATATGACGGGGAGAAGCAGAGACCACGTGAGGTCTGGGTGCGCGTGAGGAAAGCCATACGTTTCGGAGGTGGGGCGGGCGGGTAATTCCTCTCATGACGGGAATCAGCTCGCTCACTATCTCACGTCCTCGTCCGGGTAAAGGGTTGTGATCATCCCTAAGGAGAGCAGTCAAAGGTTTTAAGCCATATGTTTCATTACGATTCAAAGTATCAAATCTTCACTATTCTACATTCACATTTACCTTCACGCCCAGTCTCTTGCTATAAAAAATTGTGTTTTGAGCCATAATATACGAAAAGTAACTGAATATACCAAATTAGTTAGTGACAAGGATACGAAAAGGTCATATCTATAAAATATTNTACTATGACTCTACTACTACTACTACTACTAATATGAATTTTATTTTCACCCGAAGGCATACAGGAAGAAAAAAACACATTTTAAGACCCAACGACATCAATCAACGGCTATCAATGGTGCAAGAGACGGGATTTTCAGCAACGTGGTACATAGACCTGGTACATTAACCACGTCTTATAAGGAACTACTGTAACTAGTGTCATGGGGTAACGAAGAGGGCTCTCTGATGCAGATTATGTGATGGTGTATGACTGATTATAGGATGACTCACCACCTGCATGCAAACCATCTTGATGCAGATACAAACACCAGAACAATCACCTATGTGGGCTGGCTTGATGGTGTTCAGAGCATTCTCAGCCTCCTCCAGGGCGGGCCGAGCAGCTTCTAGTTTTTCTTCAGCCAATAACTTGTCCTTGGCGATGTCATTGACGAGCACCTGAGCCTTGTCTCGCACCTTCTTTACCTCTTCCTTGATGGTCTCCGCTTCCTTAGCTCGCCGCGTCACCTCTTCCAGGATCTAGAAAGCACATACGGATCTTTCTTTTCCTATTTTCAAGTTCTAGTTCTCCTCTCACTTGTTGATTAATGAGCACACAAATCTTACAGCCCTCAAGATCTGTCTTAATACATCCATACACTTCAGTGACATCCTTCAAACATGCAGCAGCAGCATCAGAGTACTGGTTCTGGCCCCCTTTGTGCCATACCCTAGGACAGTCCTTTGCCACCCACCTTCTGTGCCTTCTCCGAGGCTATGGCCAGCTCTGCCTCCATGACGGACAGTTCCTCCCTCATGCGCTCCACGGCCACGGAGGCCTCTTGCAGCTTGTCCAGGCCGGAGGTCATCCGGGTGGCTGATTCACCTATTTCGTCACGCTTTTCATTGTAGATTTTCTTATAGATGTTAATGAAGGAGAGGAAGGACTTGGGGGTGACGTGGGCTGCCCGGCGGTACCTGAGTGGTGAAGGACACGTGTTTATTGTATGCAAAACGTTGTATGTTGTATATCTTCAAAATAGAGATATACAACACTTGTATATCTTCTATTTTGTGTCTTTATCAAATCACAGATAACATATTAGAGGTAAATTTGACTACTCCATTGATAGCCGACATACATGAAGCATACCTTTGGAAGTAGTCATTGCAAAGCTGTGCACGTGGTCATGAATGCTGCCCATGCCTTTCTCCAGCTTGCCTTCACCTCCACCGTGCTGATCATCTCATAGTCCTCCAGGAAGTGTTCAGCCACGGCCACCAGCGCCTCCTTGGGCCACGGCTGGAACCAGTCTATGGTGCAGCCGCTGATCAAGCCCGGGAACTTCATGGCACGCGTACGGAACTTCTCCCCGACCTGTGGCAAGGCAGACAGTCTCCTCTAGTGTCACTATAACCATCCTATTATACCAAGGGCTAGACACTAAACATAATGATATTGCAGTGAGCTCTTGTTTGACTTTCAATGTATCTCAAAGGCTGCCATGTGTCTCCCAAGCCTTGTGTCTCAAAGGTTGCCATGTGTCTCCCAAGCCTTGTATCTCAAAGGTTGCCATGTGTCTCCCAAGCCTTGTATCTCAAAGGTTGCCATGTTCTCCCGCTTTGATCTCAAGTGCCATGTGTCTCCCAAGCCTTGTATCTCAAAGGTTGCCATGTGTCTCCCAAGCCTTGTATCTCAAAGGTTGCCATGTGTCTCCCAAGCCTTGTATCTCAAAGGTTGCCATGTGTCTCCCAAGCCTCCATACTGACGGGGGAGAAGCAGAGGACCACGTGCAGGTTCTGGCGGGTGCGCGTGAGGAAGAAGTCCATCACGTTCTCCGGGGTGGGTGGGCGGCGCGGGTATTCCCTCTTCATGACAGGAATCAGCTCGCTCACTATCTCACTCTGCTCGTCTCGGTTAAAGAGGTTGCTGATCATCCCTAAAGAGAGAGCAGTCAAAAGGTTTTAAGTCAAGATGTTTTCATTACCGATTCAAATTATCTAAATCTTCACTGATTCTAACATTCTACATTTAACCCGTTCACGCCCAGATCTTTCCTTTGCTATAAAAAATTGTGTGTTTTCGAGCCATAATATTACGAAAAGTAACTGAATATACTAAATTAGTTAGTTGACAAGGATACTAAACAGGTCATATCTATAAAATATTGCTTATAGTCACTAAAAATCGCCTTTTGGTAGCCAAATTACAATGGAAATTACGTTCTGGGTCTCAAGGGGTTAAATCAGTAACAAGCCCTTCACACTATCTATCAATTCTTTGTCTTTCTCTTACCCTTCTCTTAGATCTACAGTACATACAAACACAGCAGAAGCCATGGTGTAGGGCAGCACGTTGAGGAAAATAATTAATAGATCTGGACAGGTAAAACCATAACAATCATTGAATAATAGGAACTAATTTGAACCGTTTGCACCCTTTTACCTCCCTCTCTCCCTCTTCTTCATTCCCTCCCTCTCCTTCTCTCCTTCTTCTTTATTCCCTTCCTCTTCTTCTCTCCCTTTCTCTCTCTTCTTTATTCCCTCCCTCTCCTTCTCTCATTCCCTCCCTCTTCTTCATTCCCTCCCTCTCCTTCTCTCCTTCCCTCCCTCTAATTCCTTCCCTCTCCTTCTCTCCCTCTCTCCCTCTCGTACCTGAGGAGAGCACGTTGTTGAGGTACTCCAGAAAGGCCTCCTCCTTCACATCCTGGTCCGTAAAGATGAAGGTGGTGCCCTTGCCCTGAATCCCACACGTCCGGTACAGCACCTTCAAGTCCTCCAGAAGGTTGGTCGTGTTGTAGGATCTAATAGGATAAATAACGAGGAGATGACAAAGATAGTCTATTAACACGATAAGTAACGATTGATTAATTGATTTAATGCCTAAAAAGGGGAATGTGCCAGACATCAGAGGTCATATGGCACTATGGCAAAGCATATAAAGGGAAGGGGTTAAAGAATAATAGTGAAACGATGAGGGAAGGGGAAAGAACGGAATGTTACAGCAGGATGGTTAGATCAGATGTAGGATGTGGATTTGTTGGAGGTAGGAGGTTTAATTTTCCAGGGAGAAGGAGGGGGATTCCGGGAGAATGTCCGCAAGACAGGGAGGTCGGAAAATGGAGGACAAGTGAGGGCAGGAACTGGAACGGGCAGGAGTAAGATGGGGGCAGGATATTAGGACATATTGGACAGTGAGAGGAACTTGACAGGGTGTGCAGAGGGTTGGGGAGGAGCGTGATATGAGATAGGAGTGTGTGAGGTTGGTATGGCCTATGCGTAAGCGTGCGAGAGCAGTCTCCCAACGTCTATTAGAGTGGTAAGGATTTGACCATGGAGATATAGAGGGTTTGATCAGGCAAAGTTTATTGGCAGAGAAAGTGGTCCAGGAGGATTGCCAGCGGTCGAATAGGAAAGATTTAAAGGAAGGGTAGTAGTCGGAGGCTGGCAAGTTTGAGAAACGGGGGCAATGGGACATAGTGGCCGAGCGAGCCAAAGAATCAACACGTTCGTTGCCCAAGATACCCACGTGACTCGGTACCCAGCAGAAGCAAATTAAGTAACGTGGAGATGACACAGATAGTTCATTAACACGATCAGTAACGAGGAGATGACAAAGATAGTCCATAACCATGTATAAAATGTATACTGTATGTAATGCTGAGGTTAGATACCAAAAGTACCCGCCACAAATTGATGGCTAAGCATTGTGGTAGACAACATAAATCTGACACATGTGTAAAGGCTTAACCACATGTCATACACTGCAAAAAGAACCTTAACCCCTTCACACCCAGATCTTTTCTTTGCTATGTGAAAAATCGTCTGTTGTCAGCCATAAAATTACGAAAGGTAACTTAATATACCAAATTAGTTAGTCGACAAGGATACTAAACAGGTCTTATCTATAAAATATTGCTTATATTAATTAAAATGTCTGATGGTAGCCAAAATTACATTGAAAATTACGTTCTGGGCCTCAAGGGGTTAACAATGTAAGCTTAAATAATGGGTACTTGACAGATGGACTGAAAGAATCAAGTATACACAGGCAGAAAAGTATAGACTTGAGTCATTATAGTCATATAGATATAGTTATCATCTAGTGGCAATGAGAACCCACCGAGTGAGAGCAATCTGGAATGTCTTGTATCCAGCGATGAAGGAGGCCAGTTTGGTGAGTGACTGTTTGCCTGAGCCGCCCACCCCCACCAGCAGCGCGTTGCCTCCCGGGTTGCGGATGATGCGGGAGATCTGTGTGAAGGCAAGGGTGACAGTGTGTGAAGGCAAGGGTGACAGGCTGCTGCAGGCTGTTGTCTTGCACACACTCTTGGTTTTATAGGATTTATTCCAAGCACTTCAGCGAAAACTGCTCTGTGTATTTTGGGTCTACACATGATGATGTACGTATACATATAACACATGAATAACAGTGAAGGCAAAGCTCCATAAAGGCAGTGGAAATGGTCTCAGTGTTATTTTTTTTTTACTCTGGGCCACTGCATGTACTTAGTAAAAAAAAAAAAATAATAATAATAATAATAATAATAATATTTACTTCGTAAAAAAAAAAAAAGTAGAAAAAAAAAGTGCATATAATAAAAAAAAATTGTGAGGCCTGCCAGACTCACCCTTGTGAGGTGGATCATGGCATCCTGGAAGAAGACCAGGTCCATGCCGGCCCCTCGCACCATCTCATTGTACTGTGACAGGAACATCTGCAGGCGGTCCTCCAAGGCCGAGAAGGAGGGGATGGGCTCGTACACCTTGGGCATCTCCATGTCTGTGTCCTCCCCCTCGTCCCCCGTGGGCTCCGGGGCGTCCCTGCAACACACACATTACAGTTCATAACCATTGTACTGAGGGTAGACCATCATAGAAAACGGACCCTCAGCTATAACATCACAGGTGTCATATAAAAATCCAGTTTGCGCCAACCAACGGGCGGAGGGCCAACCATCACGTCCCTCCATATGATAAAATAGCCTACTGGCGCTATAGGCTTCAATGTAAAAAAAAAGTGACTCCTGACAGCTTTAGAAAAAGTAGCACATGATACACATCAATATAATCAATCTTCAGGAAAAAATGCTGATAAAAATGTATAAAATCCTTAGATACAGCTTTACATTTCCTCACCTATATACAAAGGTGGGCATTCCGCAATTTTAGTCCGCAATTCCGCAATTCCGCAACTTGCGTAATGGTAATTCGGTTGCGGAATTGCGCAATTACGGATGCCTGAAAAAATTGCGGAATTGCGAATTGCGGACCACCAAAATTTTGAAACGCAATCGCAATAACTTGCAGAATGGGTAATTCGGTTGCGGAATTGCGCAATTACGGATGCCTGAAAAAAATGCAGAATTGCGGGTTGCGGACCGCCAAAATTTTGAAACGCAATCGTAATAATTGTGACGGTCACCACCTTCAAAGTGGCAAGTGCCCGCGTGAACATAAGTTCCCACCAAATATTGTGGAGACGACACTGTCAACTGCCAACTTGCCAAGTATAGCACAGTCACTCAGTCAGTGCGAGCTGGAACTTGGGATTGAGAGCGTGTACGCTGGCCGTGTGTGTGATTAGTTGCCAACCTCCACATGCTGAACCAGAAGAAGTGGGAGGAGGAGGAAGAGGAAGATTAGTAGATTACTTAGATTAGTGATTACTAGCCAGTAGACTGTGAAGTGTAAAAGTAAAGAAAAACACTAAAAGAGACAAAGACTTAATGGTGAAGGACAAGTAACAAGTATAGACAGAAACAGAATAGGAATACAGAAGTATTAAATACTAATAAAGAGTCTAGAGACATTTTTTGCTTTAATTGTAGGTGGTTTTTTTTAATTGTAGGTGTCAAAATTAGTTTGCGGAATTGCGGAATTGCGGAATTGCGATTGCGAAAAGGCCTATCTGAAAAAAATTGCGGAATTGCGATTGCGGAATAGGAAAAAAAATTGCGACGCCCACCTCTGCCTATATAGCATACATAAAATAAATTGCAATGGCTGAGAAGGATTGGTTTACCCCTTTGNATATATAAAAATGTTTTAAATCATGGAAATAAAAAATCTGTGCCAGGCAAGCAGTGCATTCCCTACACTCACTGTAGTTTCATTTTCCACCAGTGGTGGCGGTGTATGTATAAGCCACTTGTGTACGTAAAAAGTTTGCATAGCTTTGAGTTTTTCTGCCAGTATATCCATACAGCTTCCTTAATTACATGCCATGTCAAGGGTGCCAGCATAACGTATACATTACATTATTGTGTTTACACTGAATCAGAAAATGGACATATGCAAATTCTGGAAAAAGGTGAGAGCAGTCATAATTTTTCTATTTTACTTTGGTTACTACTGTAAATAGCCTCTTTATAAGAGTACTACTCAACCAACATGAAAATTCAGCCATTAGAAAAACACAATTCCCCAGATATGGGTGCCAGATAGCTGGGGTCGTACTGTACCACTTCTTCAAAAGGAATCAATTGCGAAGCTAAAAGTGATTTCTCTGTGGTAACATTGTGTCTGTGGTAGTTACACAAAATACATTGCATGCATCTTATCATTATCATTAGAAAAACGCAGATCCACCTCAGTAAGCAATGTGTTTGGTAGTGTGGCCTTCTGGGAATTACAGTACAATGTTTTATAAACCTAGCAGCAACCTGGTTATATGATGTCCTTGGGTCCTCTTCTAGAAGCAATTATAAAGCTTCGTCTCTTAGCTTATACAAATCTGGCAAACAAACTGTTGTTGTTGTTATTGAAATTGAAAAATCTACTAAAACTCAAATTGTTAAGAGCTAGAATCTGTCAAATCAAATGAGCCATATACACAACTTCTTACTAAAATTGTGGAAGGTATTTATCTTTACTCAACGAGACATGCATCCTCTATATATACAAATTTGCATTATCTAGTAACATATTTTACTAATTATGTACGGTATATCTTATATGATTTAAATATAATAGCAAAAATAGGGAAGAAAAAAATATATAGAGCTACCACAGAGAACTTCAAAAAGTACCGAGCTTCTGCAGTAAAATGATAGCTATTCTCTACTGCAAAATATCTTAGAAGTGGTCCAGAAAAATTCTACACTATACTACTATCATGTATATTATATACTTCTCTTAATCATAATATAACAAGATACAACCAAACTGAATTATCTCTTACAAGAATAAGATTCATCTGGGAAATCAGACCAGCATGATAAAATATATTGAACAATTTCAATGAAAAAATTATTTCTATATAACAATGCTGTTTTTCCCCACTCTTTTGGCACTGTGTAGACTGCAGCTGGCAGCCACGTCACTGCAATATTGATCTTTCTATGAGGTAGTATCAATACTTGCATTACCTGTCATTGTGGACTAGAATCCTATTTAGCAGTCATAAAGAAACATGAAAAGGTTCGCTATTGTACTATGAATTCTTCATGAAAGGCACTTTGAATAGCATCAAAAAGTATGATCAACCAGGACTGCAGGTTTGGTTCATATTCTTGTAAGAGACAAACTGCCTGTGGTCATAATTATGAAAAAATATTTCTTAAAGCAAAATATGACAATCTACTAAAAAGCATCCACTGGATTACAAAGCACAAAGACAAGAAAATTATATATATATATATATATATATATATATAAAATTATGATCTAATATATTATGGCTACATGTAAACTAAAAGCTAAATATTCTCACTAAATTACATATAATGTAAAACAAGATAATGTAATTAAAGCATTCAGCCACCTGAAAAATACCATCTTCAACATTCTCAACCTTTGCCATAAGCCATCCATGAAAATGTAGTCTTTTTTTATCAATCTGTACCACCGCCACACTCCTAACATTGCAAAGGCATCATCCCAGACTAGCCGTGTCAAGTCTGAGGAAGTGGGAAGCAAAAGTGCACGGGTGTTGCAAGTCTCAGTAAAAGCCATCTTGGTCCACCACATGCTCATCCAGTTCCTGCGCAGGGAAGACACAAAACAGTCCCCTTAGTGACAGTCCCCAGGGTGGCATTCACATCAAGCATCATGGTGGTGAGTGGTCCTTAATTAACATACTGTGCTTTGACGTCAAGCCAATAAATAACATGCCAAGTGTTACGACATATGAATCAACAGGGTACCTCAACATGGTAGCACCTTGTGTTATCTCCAAGTATATTTACTGTTGCAGTTTTGTGATTATTTCAATAGGAAAATTTCATGTGTTTCCCTTGGTTTATTAGGTATGCAAAAATTAGCACAGGATGAATGTGTTAATTACCTATCAATTTGATTGTATTGCTTAAACCATAATCTTTTCTAGTACCATATCACATGTAAAAAAAATAATGGTGTGTATGAAAAAATATAATAATAAAGAAAGAAAATATGTAAATCAAGATTCTTTGTATGTATGTACAGTCACAATGATGTCAGAGTTTAAACCAACATGAGTGAGATAAAGTATTTTCCCAGATGCTGCAGTGCTAACCTTGATGAATAAGAGTAGCATGTGGTACTGTGAGAACTGATTATAAGAGTCAATTCAAAGGAAACTTGTCACGTACATGCATGCAATCGTTTCATTATCAATTATAAAGCCATAATGACTCATCAATTATAAAGCCATCATGACTCATCAGACTTAAGGTAATATCAAACAATATCTATCAAAACGGAGTCTGGAAAGCGGCTATAAAGTATATATAATGGCTAGTTTTGAAATGCATAAAAGACGGATAATTGTGCTTTGGGTTCACATCAAACATAGTTTAACACAGACAAGTGTTCTGCTTAATCTCTATGTATGACTTTATTGCTATTCTATTGTGTGGCTTACCTTACCAAACATTACAATAAGCTTCTATTTAAGGCTTATGAACTATGATCCTCACTTATAAACTGATACACTGTGAATGTTCTAAATAGATTCCTTTAATTCAAAGTATGTATGTACTATGTGAGTTCAGTCAGCGCTCTGTGTTTTGTGCCATCCCACACGTCTGGGAGACCGTATGTATGGAGTGAAAAATGGATATGAAAGTATTCATTTGCATAATTCAAATAGTAATTCTATGAATATAATTCAAATGAAGTTATATACAAGAACTGAGCTAATTATCATCTAAAGGTATATAAACTGTTTTCCACTTTGAGCAATTCTGAACGACTTAATAAAAAACTCATATAATAGAGCTTTGATTGAGATGCTATGTCATTTGATTAGAAAGTGTCCATTGATAGGATATCTTGAATGCATATATTATATCGAAAACACTTTTCAATGCTTCACCTCCAAACATTCAGTACTGATGCATAGCATTGGAAATTCTTTAGAAATTCAAGACTACCCCAAATACGACTATGCTGGCCACATTCATATACCCTGAAAGGCTATCTATGTATTATCGTTTTAATAAAGTACAATCACTGAAAAATAAGGAAAAAAATGCTCCGGGGTCAGGGAAAAATACATGGTAAGCCACATATTATGTTGACTAAATTGAGCTCAAATGGTGCAAGTATGGGAGTTACTGTACGTTTAGTAGCTTAACATGAGTGTTGGCTTGAATCAGTACAGGTTTACGTGCCAGTGGCAGATGAGTTATGAAAGATAGAGGATGTGTTACATAGTATTCTCCTTCCAGACACTTTTTCCTGCCCTTCCTTTGTGGCACAATTGTATCCTTCCAGCAGCATCACAAGATATCCAAAATTACTCTTAAAGCAGCTCTCCCTGTTCACAAAGGTGCAATGCATGATTAAGTACGGAGAAGGGAAATCTGCATCTGCAATAACAAAGGAGCTACAGCTCTCCAAGACCAATGCTGGGTTGGTGCAAATGCGGGAAAGAGGGAGACATTGCCTGAGCTATTGCCTGAAAGAAAGGGTCAGGGCGGCCTCGAAAAACCCAAATATTAACAGATAGGTTAATAAGAGATTCATTAAATTGTCTGTTAATTTTCTGGGTTTTTGAGGCCGCCCTGACCCTTCCTTTCAGGCAATAGCAGCGTCATTGTCTCCCTCTTTCCCGCATTTGCACCAACGCAAAACTTGGTCTTGGAGAGCTGTAGTTCCCTTGCTATTGCAGATGCAGATTTCCCTTCTCTATACTTAATCATGCATTGGACCTTTGTGAACAGGGAGAGCTGCTTTAAGTCATTTTGGACGTCATGTGATGCCGCTGGAAGGAAAATACTATATAACACATCCTCTTTCTTTCATAGTTTATCTGAAACTGGCACGTAAACCTATACTGATTCAAGCCAACACTCAGGTTAAGCTGCTAGACTTACAGTAACTCTCAAATTTGCACCATTTGAGCTGAAATAATTCAACATCAAATGTGGCTTACCATGTACTTTTCCCTGACCCCGGAGCATTTTTTTTTGGCGGTGACTTACAAAAAAAGTAGTACCCGTCCCAACAACCCAAGCAGTGAACAATGCATAATATGTGAATGTGTGAGACAAAATGCCTTGTACTGTTAGTGTTAAATAGGGAAAATTGTTACATTCATCCCATGCCTTGCTCTTGGCAATTGTTTCCATTTTGATCACCGAAATTAGTATTTAAAATGCAATGTAAGATAGTCTGTTCACCTGGGATGTATTTTTCCAGATAGTCAAGAAAGTAATAGCAACACCACTATGCCTGCAGAGGAATGGATGGCATGGTAATAGATATGGCAAAGGCGAGAGTATTACAAGTGCACAGCATAAGAAAATAGTTCATTCAGAGTATTTTCACTATGTCTGCATTGTAATATTTTTAGTTGAAATGGAGCATTTTTCAGCATAGGCTGTGATGCAAGCTCAGGATATGATACACATCACAACCTGGAACAGATGGCATAGAAAAGTATATACAGGAAGTGAGAATAACCAGTTACCATCACCACTGGTTAAAACTATTGAACATCAGCAAAATAGGATCAAGAAAATCTATATATCATACTATTCTAGAAATCTATCTAGTTTTAACACATATAAATAAATAAAAATAATTAATATAATTCACCCATGATTACAATTTCATATTAACCTTAGATATACATACTACCAGTGGTGGGCGCCGTTAATCAAAAAGTTAACTTCGTTAACCGTTAATCCGTTATCCAAAAAATTTACTTCGATAACCGTTAATCAGTTAATTCTTTAAAAATGTAACGGAAGTTATCGATAAACCATTAACGTTAATTTTTATTCTAGAAAAAAGAAAAAAAGATCAGTTTTTGCTCTAAAACCACCTAAAAACACCTTTGAAAAGTGCCAAAACTATAAAATCAGCCTTTATGGGGTTTTTCAAGGGCTTTAGAACCCAAAAACTAGTTTTTTTTTTTTTTTGCTTTATAGTTAAAAAAGGCAGATTTTATAGTTTTAACTTTTAAAAAAACCTAAAAAAGGCTGATTTCATAGTTTTGGCCGTTTCAGGTTTTTAAAGGCTTTTAGAGCCAGAAAAGGGTGAAAAAAAACTTAAATGAAACACAATATTAGTATTAAACTAAAAAAAAATATTATATTACAATATTACAATATGCTAATATTAAATATGCTAAGACTCTACATCTGTATTGAAAATCTGAAAATAATAGAAACTTTTTAACGTTTACCGGTTTTTATGAAATTTTTGGGTTAGTGGACTAAGGACTTTGGGTTAGCGGTTAAGTTAACGAAAGTTAAATGTAACGGAAGTTAATTAGTCCGATAATGATTTCCAAAGTTAACTTAAGTTAAATCGTTAACGAAAATGTTAACTTCGTTAATTAACGATTAACGGATTAACGGTTTGGTGCCCACCTTTGCATACTACATACATACATATACTGGTCACAAATAAAGGCGCCAAAAGGTATACACCAATACGCAATTTTGACCAAAAAATAATGCACCAATCAAAATTGGATCTGTTTTATGTCAAAATTACTGGTGTACATCTGAGAGTGAGGGGAGGGATAGGAAGGCCTCCTATATCTAAACAAGTTTTGTTAGTTGCCAATGGACACAGACAAAAGTTAAGCATCATGTGTGTTGTATCTATGAAAACCCCCCTTTCCTGTTCAAATTCGCTGCATTATGGTTTAACCTTTCACTGCGTAATGGCACATCAGACGTAATGTCCTGCAAGATATATATTGCTCTCTACAGCGGTGGTAAGTCCAATAAAAAATTTATGGACTGTATTAGTATTAATATTGAGTATTAATATTGAGTGTCTGAGCAAAGCACAATGAATGGCTTTTAAATATTAGATGGCAAGTATGCTCTTTCCCAAGTGTTTCATTACATCAGCTCAAGAAACAAATCCCAAATTTATACAAATCAGTGATATGCAAGTTGTTATAGTCTTTTACAAGCAGGGGATGCACCAGTAGTTTTGATCAGTAATTAATAGTTAAGGAAAATAGCTACTGTTAAATAAGATACATTAAATACAATTCTTAACAAGAAAGAACTTTAAAACATTTCTAAGCACCTGGTGACTTTTACATTCTGTACAGAAAGTTGGGAACAAAAAGAAATAATATATCCGAATCACAATATTCTATTCGGCATACTTGAATGAATGTAGTAGTCAGTAGTTAGAATGAAGTAGTCAGTAATCAATGAAATTTGACATGAAAAAAGAGAAAATGCTATGTGTGCCTTCCATGCTCTCCACAACCCCTACATGATGAAGCAACTGTTTCACAGAGACTTTATGTTACCCACCTGGAGGGCCTTGGTGTTGGGCACAGACGAGGTGACGGGCCGGCTGGTGGGTCTCTGTAATGGGCCATGCAATTAGTCATTCAACAACACCTAACAAACCTGCCATGGCAAAGTTTCTCATGCAGCTAAAAAATAAATTGGTCATTTTTTTTATCTATTTTGGTAAATAAACACATTTCCTACACAAGTTAACAAACACAAAAGTGCAACTCACACATAATGGGTACTGCTTTACAAACAGTTTTTTTTTATCATATGACTGATCTTATCCCAAAAGAGTGGGATGACACATAACAAAAAGTAGACTACTCATTCTTGCATATACAAAGATTGGATGTAGTCACTCAAAAAACTAAAAAAAACATTTCTACTCTGATTCTAGTTTTCTGAAATTAAATGTATAAAAGGATTCTACATTAATTTCAAAATTTGTTTTAGTATCATGAAGTCTAAAATCAATTGCTGAAACAAACTACTTACATTTAAACTGTAGACAAAACTACCCAATTTTGGGATGCAAAAGACATATGATGTATACAGGCATAAACGTATGTACTATTTCAAAGCATAAATATTTCATTCATTGTTATATACTGTGCAAAGCAAGTGAATTTGTGCTGCTTAATTACTACCATGCAGAAGTGAAGGATGCAACAAAACTATGAGTTAGGCTAAACCAGGGTATCAAAGAGAACTGAATGATAAATGATCAATATTCACAGAGTAATACCAAATAAATACAGATTGAACAGAGCAGGCACTCAAATGCACCTATGATCCTCGAAAATGATGGCCAGCAAGAAGATTCTCAGTGTGGACGCAAAACCTGACCCGGTGAACATTCTTATGTCTTCTTCTATTCTAATCTATCTAAAGTAATTTATCAATCCATTTGGTGTTAAGGCCAACCAGTCTTGGTTTACATAAGATGTATTTCAAAAAGGTCTGTAGTTCATTGTTCAATGCATTTCGTCCGTTTCCCTTGTTTTTGGCTAATTATTTTTCAACTCTGAAATCTATAGTCCTGCAACACTTCAGGATTTTAATTTTTTTACTTTTATATTTGTGCCTATAGCGCCTTTAGGCAGTGACAAGCTGGGATGGTAGGCCCTGGAGGTTCACTCAAGGACTGTAATGGTTGGCCCTCGCCCATGGTGGCGCAGGAAGGATTTTTATAGTGCGCCTGTGATTAGAGGCTCATGCTGCCCCCCTATGTCCTCCGATGCACTCGCAATTGAAGGTAGAGTAATGGGCAGCATGTGAGTGTTCTTAGGCCACTTGACGGTTGCAGAAAGATCTTCAGTGGATATTCGCCCTCATCGGGGATCGAACTAGAGTCACCGAGCATGCCACTCTGAGATGCTAACCACTCTGCTATCGCCTCCCCATGCCACTCTAAATTTCCAAAGAACTAGTAGACTTTACACTATGATAACATTGCATTTGTTACTCAGCAATGTGATGTGCATATCATGGATCTGAACTTTTTGATCATTGCCTAACATACAGCCCCTCATAATTTCTACCTCCACCCTCCAACAAAGGCACATATTCATGAAGGTTGGCTCATGAAAATAAAATTAGCATTATTTATGAATCTCTACTTGATATTAATCAATGCACACAAGTTAAGATAATGGGGCATAAAATGTGCCTGCATTGCTATTAGTGCATGCTCATTCTAACATAAGCTTCCATTTTGTGACTGTATCTTTTGTGCACTGAAGAGTATGCGAAGCTAATTTTTCTGATTTCCCTCGACTAAAAGATTCGGTCCAAATGTCTAGTTACCGAAACAGAATCCTAGAAGTAGTATCCAGTTAATAGCTTTGCATTTCGAAGCACCAGTAAAATGTAATACTAAGAAACACCCAGAGTGAGCATTAATGGTAGGGTATCACTCAATGTAAAATAAATCAACAGGCCACACTTTTACCTCTTAAATCTAGTATTCCAATTAAACTGAAATTCGTGGTTTTTAAAAAATATGCAACTTTTTTATAACAAGGAATATGTTTTGGAAAAACCCTTTCACAAGAAAAAAGCTTCAGAATTTCTAAGAATGACTTTATATCAAAAGTTTATAAGATGCATCCATTTTTACCCCACTTGCTGGAAAAATGGGAAATGCACAAAAAATGATGCAAACCCCACATGAACCCAAAACACACGCACACACACACACACAAATCTAAAAATTTTATTAGGAAAACCTAGAATTCAAATAAAACTGGATGAATGTAAATACTGAGACAGGACTATCCGTGTACAGCCAGGCCCTGTATGCTACAATTAGGTAAATACTGAGACAGGACTACCGTGTACAGCCCGGCCCGTATGCTTTCAATTAGGTAAAAACGAGACAGGCTATCCGTGTACAGCCAGGCCCCGTTGCTACAATAGGAAATACGAGACAGGGGCTTCCCTGTACAGCCAGGCCCTGTATGCTACATTTGGTAAAACTGAGACGGACATCCTTTTAAAAACCCCAGGCCCGTATGTACAAATTAGGTAATACTGAGGGGGCTATCCGTTACAGCCCAGGCCCGTATGCTACCAAAAAGGTAAAAAACGAGGGCAGGGCTACCGGTACAAAACCCAGGCCCTGTATGCTACAATTAGGTAAAACTGAGACAGGACTATCCGTGTACGCCCCGGGCCCCGTATGTACAATTAGGTAAATCTGAACAGGACATCCCGGGACAGCCCCGGCCTGTATGCACAATTAGGTAAATACTGGACAGGATACCCGGGACAGCCCCGGCCCCGTATGTACAATTTTGGTAAATATGGACAGGCTATCCGTGTACAGCCCAGGCCCCGTATGCTACAATAGGTAAAAAACTGGACAGGATATCCGTGTACAGCCCCCGGGCCCCGTATGCTACAATTAGGTAAAATAGACAGGAAAACCCTTACAGCCCCGGCCCTGTATGCTACAATTTGGTTAAAAACAGACAGGACATCCCTGTCAGCCAGGCCCTGATGCACAATTAGGTAAATACTGAGACAGGACTATCCGTGTAAGCCGGCCCTGTAGCTAAAATTTGGTAAAAATGAGACAGGGTATCCTGTACAGCCAGGGGCCCCGTTGCTCAATTAGGTAAACACTGAGAAGGGGAAATCCCTGTACAGCCAGGCCCTTTTGCTCAATTAGGTAAAACTGAGAAGGGGTTCCGTGTACAGCCAGGCCCGTTGCTCAATTAGGTAAATACGGCGGATTCTTCCGCCCGGCCCCCGTTGTAAATTGGAAAACGAGAAGGACTATCCGTTAAGAGGCTCTGTGCTCTTAGGTTCCGCACCTACCCTACGCCAACCCGTTTTTTTCTTCTGGGCCTGGGTCGGGTCAAGCCTCCGCAAATATCCACAAACCTTTTTCTAAACAAATCACAAACCACACCCTTCACTGAAACCCAGTTCCAAAGGGTTTAACACCAACATCAAAAACCTTTCTCCTGTTGTGAAAGAAAATTTCCGTCTTCCCGAAAGGCCCGGGTTTGCTTTCCCATTTTTCTGTTTTTTACTTTTCCCCTTAGAACCAGTGGCTTTATGGTGATAAAATTCACGCTGTTGCTAAAATGATGCTTTTGAAAGACTTAAAATTTTTTTTATCTTAAAGCCTTGCAAACCAAATAAAAACTTTGTAAAGTGAGCATCTTTAAAATTTTTTGGGGGCCCTACAATAAGGGTTTGACTTTTTAAAAAGTTTAGTTCTTTATAAACCTCTTTTGTCTAAAGCCACCTGAGGACAAAATTCGACCACAAAATTTTAACCGTCCTCCTAAGGGGGAGGGGGCCCTCTACCCGGGTTTCCCCGGACACGGGGGGGTTTTACAAGGCCACGCGAGGCCCCCCAAAAATCCCGGCTCTCGGTCATTTTTTCGTGGGCTGGGGGCGGGCGCCCGCCCCAAACCGCGCCAAACCCCAACTTTCCTAGAAAAAGCCCTTTTTTCTTTCACCAAAATTCCCCAAAAAAAAAATCTCCAAAACCAAAAATCCCCAAAAAAAAACTTTTCAAAAAAACCCCGAGCTGCCCTTGCTTTTCCCCGCAAAATATTATTATGTGTTAAGGGGCCAAAAAAACCTAAACCTTTGGGGGGACCCCCATAAAAAGGGCCCGAAAAACCCGACCGCCCCATATTATCAACAACCAAAAAACAACAAGGGAAAATTTTTTTTTTGCCCCCTTGGGTACCAGGAAACAACTAGAAAAAACACTTGCCCTTCTTTTCCCTGCCCTGACCATTTTCTTTCCCCCGGCGGTCATCCCCTTTCCACTCAGCCCCACATTTCCCCCCCGCGCCTCCCACAAAGACAGACCCATACCCCTGGTCCCTGGTGGCGCTGTCCCCAACCACAGTTGTTGGGGAGGCACGGCCCCAACCAAATTAAAATTTTTTTAACACAGGAAAACAAACATATTTCTTCTTCCGTTTCCTATTATCCCATACAGCAAAATCGAAAAAAAAAAAAGGGGCTGCCTTTCAAAAAATACGGAAACAGAGGGCCCTAACACCCTTAATACAATCCCCCGTGGTACAAAAAGGTCACCACCCCAATAGCAGCAAACAATAAAAGCTTTCAAAAATATTTTTTTCAACCCTTGGGGGTCCCCTTTTAGGGAGTGAACACCCCCAAACCCTTTTTTTTTTTCCCCCCCCCCCCTTGGGCCCCCCCCCCTAAAACCCCCCCCAAAACCCAACTTCCGGTTTTTTAAAAAATTTTTTTCCAAAATTTTTTGGAACAAACCCCAAAGCCCCTCCTCGTAAAAAAGACAAAAAAAACCTTTTTTCTTTTTTTTTTTCTCCCACAAAACCTTTTTTTTCCAAAAATGGGAAGAAATGTTTGAGTGCAAAAAAACAATGGGAGCTAGGTAAGAAAGTCTGAAAGTTCTGAACCTATTTTAACATCCATATCATCTTTTACTGACTCCAATTTTTCAATTCTTTCGTATTGAAATTTTTTACTGAAAGTATTATTTATTTTTTTTCTTTCTTAACACATTTAAATCTCCCTTTTTACCGTTTTTAGTAGCATTTTGTGTGTTTTAAAAATACCTATAAAAGGATCTTGAAAAACGCTCCCGTAGATAACACAAAATCGCCAGGAAAAATTTTTTTTAATTTACAGACGTCTGGGGGCGTCAATACTTACATTTCTACATCTATGATTTCAGGAAATTTAGGGGGTCTATCGGGAAGTCTTGTTTTTTGTGTCTTCATCTGTGTATATTAGGGCTATTAATAAACAAATTAAAAAAAAATATCACCAAATAGCGCCCAACAAAAAGGTGCCATCTAGTGTTTTTTTAAGAGGGTCCTCCCCTGTCGTCGTCCCCGAAAAAAAAACATAGGAAAATTTGAAACCGTCTATATTGCAGATCCAAAGCATAAAACAACGCTGAAACGGGTAATTATACAGTCATGATATAAACATGGATCATTTTCGGGGGCATTACACAGATATGATGCTATAATTTGTAATTTTTGGGGCGTTTTGGCGACATTATTGAAGCTGGGACTATCTTTTTTCTAGTAAGGAATCCAGAGCTCCCGTTGTTGTTAGACAACTGGTCAGGAGCAAAATCAACACAACTCAATTGACTCATTACATCTCAAAGATTGATCTTGCTTGTTTTAAATTCATAATATCGTTATCGGGGTTTGAACCATGAATTTTTTTGTAATTTTGAAAGTGGCAATGGGTGAGTTGCTGGCGCAATTGCTCACAAAAAAGGGATGGGTATAAACCCTAAACCGGGGTGGAATAAAATTACTGTCTCCTTTATGCTTGACCCCTTTTCCCCCCCGGGCGGGACAATAAGTACGGAAGTAAAGCCATTTTGCAATCTCAAAATCCAACCAGAAAAGAAACTGGCAAGGTGTGTGTGTGTTGTGTTGTGTGTGTGTGTGTGTGTGCACTGTGTGTGTGGGCACGTGGTGTGTGTGGCACGTTTTGGGGGGTTGGGGCCGGTGTGTGTGTGTGCACGTGTGTGTTTTGTGCACTGTGTGTGTGTGCACGTGTGTTGGTGCACGTGTGTGGTGTGTGCAGTTGTGTGTTTTTGGCCGGTGTGTGTGTGTGCACGTGTGTGTGGTGTGTTGTGCAGTGGTGTGTGTGTGTGCACGTGTTGTGTGTTGTGTTGCACGTGTGTGTGTGTGTGTGCACGTGTGGGTTTGTTGTGTGCCTTTGTGTGTGTGTGTGTGTGCACGTGGTGTGTGTGTGCACGTGTGTGTGTGTGTGCACGTGTGTGTGTGTTTTTGTGCACGTGTGTGCACGTGTGTGTTGTGTGTGGCACGTGGGTGGTGTGTTGCACGTGTGTGGGTGTGCACGTGTGTGGGGCACGTGTGTGTGGTGTGTGTGTGCACGTGTGTGTGTATGTGTGTGTGGCACGTGTGTGTGTGTATGTGTGTGAGTGTGGGGTGTGTGTGTGTGTGCACGTGTGTGTGTGTGTGGTGTGTGTGCACTTGTGTTTGTTTTGGCACGTTTTGGTGGTGGGGGGGGGGGGTTTGTTGCAAAGGTGGGTTTTTTTGTTTTTGTGTGAAAGTGTGTGTGGTGTTTTTTCATGTGTGTGTGTGTGAGTGGTGTGTTTTGGTGGCCGTGTTTTGGTGTTGTGTGGCACGTGTGTGTGTGGTGTGTGTGTGTGTCACGTGTGTGTTGTGTGCACGTGTTGGGTTGCACGTGTGTGTGTGTGCACGGTGTGTGGTGTGTGTTGTGCACGGTGTGTGTGTGTGTTGCCGTGTGTGTGTGTGTGTGTGTGCAGGTTGGGGTTGTGTGCACGTGGTGTGTGTGTTGTGCACGTGTGTGTGGGGTTGGTGGTGTGTGTGTGTGGTGGCACGGTGTTGTGTGTGTGTGCACTGTGTGTGTGTGTGTGTGTGCACGTGTGTGTGTGTTAATCACCCACCCATAGTTTGAGCACAGCCTTGAACTCAACGCCAGCCTTTTCCCAAAAAAAGATCTTAGAATTCTCGATGTTTTTGGAAAAGGTGAGACCTCACACATACACACATCCCTTCTCAATGGGGACAGTAACTGCCGCTTGTCAAAAAAAACCCCAAACCCCTGAGCAAGACCCAACGTGGGCTACTTTGATGTTATCCACTGACCCCGCAAACATGTGAATGTGTTTTTGTCGTGATGCCTTGCCATAAAAGAGCAGAAATGTTCTATGCCACACCAGAATACTACCAACATAAGGCATATAAAGAAAATCAATATAATCCTGCATTACCTGCTTCAATGGATTTAGCATGTTGAATCTTTTTAACTAGTTTTTTCCCCTTATATAATTTAGACTTTCTGAAGCATGGTGTGTGCAATGGATTACAATGGAAAGCAAAGGATTGCATCCTTCTACAAATTCTATCAAATTTTAATTAATATCCCGAAAAAACAGCATACTGATAAACCTACATGTACAAAAGAAGCACTTATATTTAAACAAAAAAAAAGGTGCTTAAATATTAACAATAAGGCGATAAGTGTATAGAGTTTAAGCTTGTACCTGGGGCGGTAGAGCGTCTTTCGGGTGTGGGGGGGGATTGCTGTGGTCCTGGAAAATATGTAGAACGGTTTGGTGTTGCCCGAGGGGCTCTTTGGGGAGGTTTTTGGGGGCAGAGGAAGCAAAGAAATGGGGCCCGAAGCCATACTGTGGCTGGTGTTTCCCTTGGTTTTTTGGAGAATCAGACCTGTATTGATGATCGGCGAGTGAGAGAAGCTCGATGTCTAGTCATGATTGATTCCTTGAAAAATCTTTTTGGGCGGAGAAAACTCCCTTTTTTGGGTTCGCATTGAAAAACCCTCCAGCAACACTACCCCATTCTTACCTGTCAAGCAATACAAATCATTAACTACAAAAAATGAAAAGTAAAATTAACAATATAATAAGAAATAAGCCCATGGTTTCTATAATTCATGGATTTATCAATTAGGTAAACACAATACGTACGTACAGCAAAATCTTCACAAATCAGAATTTGTTTAGTTGAAATTAAGGATAGGTCGTAATGGCTAGCATATATTCATACAAAAAATCATTTCAAATTAAGAAAAAAAAGAAGTATATTTAGAGTGTTTTTAGATGTTTGAGTGACTTTGATCCAGCAGCTTCCAGCTTAGGTTGTTATGTCTGCTCCTGCACCCGATACTTCTAAGAGCAGGAAGAACATGAAACTTAAGACTCTAGGGCTGCAAGATAAGCTGCGACTCCTTGCTAGGATTGATGAAAGGGCCTCCATAACACAAGTACTGTACAGCACTACAGGACAAACAAGGTACTCACCAATGGCTTCATCAAGGGTGAACTCCAGCCCACTCTCCAGGAGCAAACTGTGTCTCCCCGATGTATGATATGACTCCGGGCTTGGTGCCGCCCCCACCCACACACGATCCCCAATAATGAAACTGTCCGTATCTTCTGTCAATACAAGAGATGCATCTGCAACAAAAAATAGTATTGATTAGAATCACAGCACTGTTATCCTTTTGTGCTATTATTCTAATACTGACTTGTATATTAGATTCTTATCTATCCATGTGTACGTATAAAAATTTTCTTCTGTGAAAATTAATGCCTACAGTCACTAAATGTTGATAAAAAAAATAAAAGTGCCTGAACACTTTTTGGTATAAACATTAGAATGTGACTTAAAGTTAAACATTTGTGTTTTAAAAAACTGTCCTATTACAAAGACATTCCACTATCATTAAATGTTGATTACCTATATCAGTAATTCTAAGTAGTAACATAATTACAAAATCATTGTTTCATCTCCATTAAACTGTCCATATAATGATCACCCTCACTATCAAAAGTTTTTCAAGTTAAATTATTAAAAATTAAGAACATGTTTATTCAAGCTAATGTCACCGTAATCATCTAGCAAATATAGTATGACAAACCACGTATGGTTTGCTGTGCATTGTTGTGTTTCTTGGACCAGGGCCCCAGGTTAGTCACACCACCACTACACATCGCACATCTACATGGCATAGTACATTAGTCACACCCCCACATAGTACATCTACGGTCTACCTCTGAAAACATGGCCAGATTAATGTTTATACTACCTTGTGCTTTCAGCCAATGTTTGATACCACAATGTGCTTTCACACAGCTAAGCTTTGATGAATTTCTTACTGTACCTATATTAAAAAACAATTTTTTTTACTATTGGACCATAAGCCATTTGGTGATAAAAAATATGATATTCCTGTATGTGTTTACTTATTTTGGACGAGTCACCATAGTAATCATCAGAAATACTTTTAAATAACACTAAACTGATGTTTTTATACCTCCTGACCTACCCACGTTTTTCACCTCCTAAACTAACCTGTCCCCACTTTCTAACCTAACCTACCATATTGTAACCTAATTCAAACCACACCCCACGTTTTAATCCCCTAACTAAGCCAATCCCTCTTAAAAAGGTGTCTGTGGAAATGGATAACAAAGCGATGCAGCGATGAATAAGAGTAATGAGGAGTAAGACAAGAGTTTGGGAAGTCGGTAGGCGAGTGAATAACGTCTGGAAGTGGCAAGCTCGGTGTACCAAGTTTGAATCCCAATAGGTGCCAAAATCTTTTGGCAATCGTCGATTGGGCTAAGAACATCCACATGCTGCCCTTTAACTCTACCTTCGACTTCGAGTGCATCGAAAGACACAGGGGGCAGCATGAGACTCTAATCACAGGCGTCACTATAAAATCCTGTCTACACCACCACGGACGACTGCCAACTATCAAGTGAACCTCCAGGGCCTACCATCCGAACTCTGGAGGTCATGCTTACAAGCGCGAAAGGCCGAAACAATAAAGGCATAAGTAAACAATACCCTTATCTCCTCCCTACAATAACCAATATGACAAAACAAAACAAAACAAATTCCAAAAGTATTGATTTGCAACAGAAATTCATAGAAAGTTACTCAGAATCCATCAAGGTAAACAGAAACCATACTTCTACTTGTGTAAAGAATAAACCCTATTAACAAAATAATAATGAAAGCTCTTGGGTATACAGTAATCTCCCTTTTTTCTGTCGTTCTAATATCCGTTGTGCAACGTTATCTGGCGCCAGCAATTCGGCTGTATTAAAACACTATCCGTCCATATGATGCATTATCCGGCAAAAATTCTCCAGAATTCTGGAGATTCTCCAGACGTTGGACGAAGGCTGGACCATTCGGCGCTGCTGTAAACACTACGACCTCCCGCAGTGACTCGATTTAAGGTTTATCATGGGCTTTCTAATCAGAGGACACATGGCGAAGCTCTGAATGCAGCCCCGAAGGTGTCGACCAGTTCCGAGATAAGCTGCGCCACCTGGTTGAGTCTGATGGATTATCACTGAACCAGGTGTACAACGCTGACAAAACTGGTCTATACTTTCGGTCTTTACCCAGTAATACCTTGGCCGATGAGCATGAGAAGTCTGTACCCTGGCCGCAAGCTTTCCAAAACACGTGTGTCTGCTATGTGTTGTGCCAACGCAACAGGTAGCCACCGCCTGCCTATTATTATCATTATTATTATTATTATTATTATTATTACAGTATCATTATTATTATTAATACAGGTATTAATGTTTTTAATATTGTTAGTTATACTGTTCGAGCCATTATTACTATTATTACTGCTATCATAATTTTCGCTGGTTAATATTGGGTTCGTGGGCGCTGGATGGGCCAAGGGGGGTAGTGATGCATTATCCGGCTTTCGACATTATCCGGCAAGGTCTTGGCTGCTATGCGCCGGATAAACGGGAGATTACTGTACTGTATACAGGTTGAAGTTCCCAAACTCGGCAACACCCAAAACTCGGGTATGGTTCCAGATTTTCCAAAAACAAAGGCAGAACACCCAAAACCCGGCGCGTAGTTGCCGGGTCGGCCGCTAGGTGCCACCACACTAGGCCGCTTGGTTTCTCCCGCCGATTTGTTTGTTGTTATTGTTCAGTGGTGTTGTGACTGTAGAGTTGTGTAGTGTGTACACTGTTATTTTGTGTACTTCTACAGGTCTGTTATTGGTATTATGGCTCCCAAACGTCCAGGAACACCTACTGGTGGAAGTGAAAGAAAAGGAAGAACATGTTGTTAACTATTTCTGAGAAAATTGACCTTTTGTAGAAGTTGGATGGCGGAACCATTTTTTTCATGTGATTTTCATGCTTTTTTTTCCCCTTAATATATCTACGTCTAAAAGTCGGAAAATTCCATTACTCGGCTCGGCGCTGGTCCCGTGGTTGCCGAGTTTGGGAACTTCAACCTGTACTGTTCTCCATCAACTGAAGCAACAAAATTAAGCTCAATCAGCCTGGGACGAGCATGGGTGATTGTGTCAAGGCTTGAGTGGGTAGTAGTTGACAAGGCTACCTTGTCCCCTAATTTCACAGATAGATTAGAGCATAATATTAATATGGCCAAATGTTACATAGGTAATGACGCCCGTCTCCTCACACGTTTAAAGTAGTCGTCCAGACCCAATTTTTTTTTGCCTGAACATGGCCTCGGTACTCATCTCCGTCACATCAGCCCTTAAGCCTGTGGTGGGTGACAACCCGCTAGCCCGGGACACTGGACTAGTGTGACATCCAGGTTACCACAGTGACCTTCCCCAGGTTTCCCCAGGTGCGTTTCAACACAAATCCACTAAAGAATTATTTATATGGCAGTGTAGTCAATCGATGGAAAAATTACCAAGCACAATAACCACATTTAAAAACAAGACTAGACGCTAGGGTGTCCCAAGATCATAGAGAGAAAAAATGAAACATGTTTTTTTCACTTGCTCGTATTTTACTTCTGTTCACACATGCATAAGAAGAGTTCCTGTGAAATTAGATGAAATTCAGAGAATATTTAGGGGTCGCGACGAACTGAACAATTTTCTAATAACCTTCAAAAACAAAGAAAAAACTCAAAACATCCCACATTTTTAGAAAGAAACTTATAAGGAAACCAAAACAGACAGTTTTCATTGTTTCCATTCAGAAAGCCTTCTTTTGAAGGTCTTCCTTCTTTTCCCGCCCCACAAGTTTCCGATGGTGGTGGACTAACTGGAGGAGATACTTCTCCTGTGCGGCCGACTTCGTGGACCCCAGGTAGCGCTGGACTAGGGCGATGCCCCGCTCCACGGCATCGTTGACCACTCGGAGGCCAAGTGCCCGTTTCCGAGCGTCCTTGAATCGGTCGTCCTCCTCCCACAATGCCGAGTCCTTTGCCAGGAAGCCCTCGTCCGCGTCGAGTTTCTGAAAGAAGGACCGTGTCTTCGAAGTGACGAAGGACGAGAGGGAGGAAGACATCGTCATCTTTTTTCCCTCCAATCGCTTGAGTTCCTTCTTCGAGGCGGGCTTGTCCAATGCCTTGACCATCTGCTTCTTCTCCTCCACATCAATCCTTGAGTCGAAGAAGGCCAGTCCCGCGTTTTCCTCGGAAACGTACCACAGGTGGCGTCGCAGGGTTTGTTCTGCTGCCTTGGCAACGGTTTGGTCAGGGTATGTTTTGAGGATCTCGAGGAAGAGCACGTCGTTCAACGGGGCTTTCACAGAGATCAGTGCCTCATGCCATTGCTTGCAGTACACCAGAGCAACGAAGAGGGCCACTCGTTCCACTCCGGCCTTCTCTCGACCAGTCAGCGACAGCTGGGATTTCAGCATCTGAAGCTTGAGGCAGTAGATGGCCTTGGCCATCCACCGGGCTTGATGGAGAGCTCCAGGACGGCGGAATGGTTTGGCTGGACCTTCACCACCGAGGAACAGGTAGGAGAGATGGAGAAATTCTTCATAGTCCTCCCTGGGATGGTTCTTCGACATCAGAGCCTCCTTCAGGAAGGCCAATGCGTCATCCTTCAGCTTGCTGGCAGTGTCATTGGTGGCGAAGAACTCTACGAGGTCCTCCGATGTTTCCACCGTCTCTCTCTGCGAGGAATCCACGAAGGACCATCGATCACAGAGTCGTTTGAAGATTCCAATGTCAGGACCAGAGGAAGAGCCGAGGCTGGCTTCGAAGACATCCTTGAGGATCACCTCGTGGACATGATGGCGGCAGGCCAACCAAAGCAAGCTTCGTCCGAGTTCTTGCTCAATCCGAATGCAAGCACCTTGCACCATGCCAGTGTTCGAAGCCGTGGTGTCGAAACAGAAGGCCCTCTTGAAGGATCTTGTCCCTGACGCCCGCTTCGTCCACCTCCTTCAAGACCACTGCAGCCACGTTTCTGCCAGTCGAACCCGAGCTTGCCGGGACCCCAAGAAGGAACTCGGCGTCATCTTCCCCTGTAAGGAGGACAGCGATGCGGTCCTCCGTATCGCCAGAGAGGGACGGGAGGAGTTTTCCGTCCCAATGCAGGACCAACCTCTCAGGTATCTCCTGGTTCCGCAGTTCCACGATCTTCTCGGCGGCTTGCTCTCTCCCCGCAATTCGTGCTCGATGGACCGTGCTCTTCGAGACCGCTATACTCCCAATGTCCATTACAAGAACTTGAGCGGTAGCTGCGAGCGTTGACGTTGCTTGCCGCACCGACAACTTCTCTCGATCCCAAGTTGAAATGAGGTTAAGATCCTTCACGGAGATCGATGGCGACTGTTTTGAGTTTTTTCCTCTGGCTTCGGGATCCACGAGCCGGTGATGACGTCGTCGACACAGGACTGCTGCTGCTGCTACTGCTTTGGCTTGGGATTTCCACCCTTTCAGTCAGCCTGGCAATGTCGCTGTCTTCACGTTCCCGGAGCCGCTTGAGTCGAGTTCCGCGCTCGACCTGCTTCTCCACCTTCTTCGCTGTCACGAGGTCAATTCCAGCCATGGATGATTCCCCTCTGTCTTCTCTCTGACTCCGTAGGAACTCCTTGTCCTCGTCCTTCACGTCTGCCCGTTGGAGAGAGGAGGAGTGTGCGAGGTCGATGATTTCTTGGAGGTCTCCTTTGAAAATCTCCTCATCCATACGATGTTTCGGACTGTCTTTGTTCTTGTTCTTCTTGAGGTCATTGTACGCCTTTACCAACTTTGACAGCTTCGTGCCGGCGTGTATTACTGTAGTTGTCGGAATCCCTACGCGCGACCAGAAGGGGAGAACCTCCTCCACCACCGCCTTCCTGCTCCCGCTCACCGTCTTCCCCATCTCCCGGTGGTGGTGGTAGTAGCGGAGGAGGACCTGCTCCTTCGATGGTAGCCGGCTCCGGGGATTTCATCGATTGGAGCCTTGTCGATCAGCCAAAGATTACTAGCGGCTCTTGTTGCCATGTTGATTTAAACCCGAGGGAGAAAATAAGTGGAAATTTAGAAAAATCCTGAAATTCGAGTCACGTCACCTAAATGTTCACTTTGTCGGGACCCCTAAATATTACTCAATTCGCCCAAAATTTCAACGCAATACTGTTTTACTATGAGAGAACCGGAATAACACATGAGTGTGCAACATTTCAAAACTTTTGCATTTTGGGACACCCTACTAGACGCGTACTTCATAGTAAATGTGCTTTAACCCTTTCACGCACGAAAAGTTTAATAAGTTTTTCCGTCCACTGCAACATCCGTCTTATGCTCCCTAAGGGGCCCCGCGAAATGGCCAGACTGTGCGGCGAATTATTTTTTTATGTTATCAATTTCACCAACGTGTATTCTTTTTTCATGGCATTATTTATATCATTGGTTTTGCAAGGGGAAATTATTCTGCCTAATGAAGAAAAAAATAACAAGAAATGAAAATAATAGCGGAAATTTACCAACTCCGAAAAATATTGAGTAAAGAGAAATAAGAAATACTTACGTTCACCACTTCGTAGCCCGAAACTTCCTGAGTCAACTTTTTATGATTTATATGCCAATAAAAGCGGATTTTTATGAGGATTCCAACGCTATCATTATAATTTTCATATGGCCATTATGGCCAGCTCGCGACACGTTTTAAAGGGACGACAATCCGCGCGCACAGGCTGCCTGCTGAATGGAAACTGACACACAAACCCTTATCATTTCACATCCACTCACACGAGAGTTGACAATTAGTTTATTTTATAGGTCTAGGTTGGATCTTTGACGCAGAAAATTTTGACGCCATTCTGATAAATCCTTTATTTTTGGCGCATTTTTAACAGTTTTTTTATGCAATTCGCTTCAAAAGCTCATATTGCAGACGGGCCCGTTTTGACGCGATCGCGTCACCGTGCGTGAAAGGGTTAATACTGCCCCGCAAGTTATCTTACTAACATCCCCTGGACTAATTAGTGTTAGCAGTAGTTTTAATTAGCATACTACATTCCTCTCATTAATCAATATGAAATTTTGATGTTCCTATCCTCTTTAGATCAATCAATCATTGGGGGCATACGCCCCCATGTTAATTTTGGTTAGGCAAATTTATCTAGATACAAGGAAATTAACCCCCCTATACAACTCTTTAATTACGGGTTTCCGACGCATAATTTGTTCCCCACCCGAAAACCCCGCATTCCCACAGGGTGCCCAAACTTGTTTGGTGGAAGTCGGAGAGTATGGGTAAACACTAGAAAGTTATCCTATATAGGTCTATACCTATTCAACTTGTATGACTAATGGTTAGAAAACTGTGAAACTCATGTTAATTTCAATTTTCTCATATTGCATTGGCTCGTCAAGTAACACTTAAAGTAATCGTCCAGACCATTTCATCATTCCTGATTTAATGCAATCAAATCATAGCCATTAACGAGTATATCAACAATACGTCGTCACTTTTTGTATCCAGTCAGCCGTTTTTAAATAATCCGCAATCAAAATCTGCAAATTCCCCGAGTTTTCAAAACGCTCTCAAGGTTTGCAGACGCTCAGGCTCAGGCTCGGTGACGCAGCATCAGGGAGGCTCATCTTCCCGCGCTTGATCAGAGAGGCACGTAAACACAGAGATAAATATAGTACTTGAAGATATTTGGGTTTTTTCTGATAGATTTGGTTTTGCTATATGCACATGCATGCATCCTTTTTGGGGGCAGCAAGACAGCTGTGCCTTTCGAGAAAAGTTTGCACACGGAAAGGAGTGGCGTGTGTAGGAGTGGAGTGGGCGGAGTGGCGGGGTGGGGATTCACGCCTATATGTGTTGGGGCGAGCAGTTGTGTTGAGAAACGGTGTATAGTGAGGGTAGCGATGGACCACCACGACTGTGGGCTTTGCCTCTTAACAAGACCAAGTAAACAGGTTGTGGAGTGGGCTGTGCCCTGTGGTGAGAGACCTGCATGTGGTGGTGTGGCTGGCCACTTTCTGCCTTCCCGCCCCGCATATTTTCCAACTCTAAGCTGTAGTTAATGCTAGTATGTGGTTTCCGAGTAATTACGTTTGACTGTAGCTCCAAAAACTAACCATAGGATTTTATCGAAAGTACCTTCATTGTGATTCCCACACACACATGGTTTAACCTTATTTACCAATCCATGTTTGGGAGAGTGCCAGGTCCTCCTGCTGAACCTCAGGCTCTGCTAACAACCTGTTCATCCACCTCGTACTCGGGCTCAAACATATAGGATCCCATGACAATCTGAGGTTCGTTTTCCTCATAGTATACGCGACCAGCGTCATTTCTTTCGGTGTCAGATTGAGCATCGTACTCTAGATCTGTCACAGCGACAGATTCACTGTCTGACACCGAAGTACAATCGCTCATCATAACATTTGCCGACAGGTGTCAGACAGAGTGTCTGCGGGCGTCCCTGTTCTGACGTAATCAATAACAGCCGTAGCCCTGTTGGAGGGAAGATTTTTTTTTTCACGCGCTTTTTACAAAAGTCGTGTTTTTACGGAAATAAGGCCTGGAAATCAATTATTTTTGGTGGATTAGGTGTTTTGAATGTACATTCAACATAATTCGGCAAAAAAAATTTGGGTCTGGACGATTACTTTAAACCATGATGTATACTACTACTTATTATGAGGAAAGACAACAAAAGGAACTCAATTAATAAGGTATTTTAATACTATCATAACCATGAATATAGACAACTGAAAAAGAGAAGACTCAGACAATGAAAAAATGTTGAGTTGTGGGCAAAATTGATATTCCAGGTGCTATATTTCTGTGCTGTGTTCTCGTGACAACACTACAGAAGACCTGAGGTGATGGCTGATGTGCAGGGGCCCTTCTAAACCAAGAAAACAGTCACAGCAGTCTCATTTAAGGTAAGCAAGCGCTAGGGACACAATACGTACTCCCTACCACTTGCTTACCTCTTGACGAGGCTCGGGTTACGACTCTGTTTTCCTATTTTAGAAGCCCTCTGAACATCAGCCATTACCTCAGGTCTTCTCTATGTGTTGTCAGCGAGAACAGAACACGGAAAATTAGCACCTGGAATATCAATTTCAGCAAAATAACTAAATTCTTCCATCGTGTAGCTTTCCCTCCGTAGGTCCACCCGCAGCGACCCCGACTTATCCCACAATGCACCGATGTAAACAAACCTTTGATGTAGTTATGTCTGGGGCCCATTGTTCACATCGGCGGGAATTCCATTTTCGGCGACGTTCAGTTCTTGATTTCCCAGTACCCAATATATACATTCAATAAACTTTTACCATTTTTTTCTGGCATTCGGGATTAAATGCCAGCAATAACTTGATCACTTAGCTTAAGTTAGGTAACCAATGCCAGGTTAAGTTAGTGAAATAGCAGGGGGATCTGGGTGTCGCAGCTCCCCCAGTTTAGTCGGGTTTCATGTAACCAATATCCATGAAACGTATTGTATTAACTGCAGTTTTAGTGTTTTGGGACTAGCGAAAAATGTGTTTGTCAATAATTAAATAACCACCTTTTATTCTTGTCTTCCTTCTCATTAAGTGGAACTGTCGCCGAAAATGTCTGCATCGCCGAGTGGTTTCCACCGTTGGGGAGAATTCCTATTGGCGACATTTCCATAAACCCAAAGGGGACCATTGCATGTGAGAAATCTATCCTAGTTTTACGAGAGCCACCGCACGGGATACTGTCAGTATAATTGCTCGCTGTGAGACTCATGAGCTACAACCTGGACGTTCCACTTCAAATTAAGGTATTTTAACATGAGTTGTTTTAAATATCTATTGTGAGGCTTAGGGTTTGGTTAGGTTAAGTTTGGGGGCAGGTTAATTTTTCCTTTGGGGTCCGGAGGGGACTGCACCCCCCTGGACATAAGGGTTTAGTAACAACTTAACATAGGTACTTGGTATAAAGTTTCAGTTTAAATCAATACACGATCAGTGGTTTTAAGTTACCTATCCTGAACGTTTCGTTCTCATCATAAGGAGTAGTCTTTCCCCTACAATAGCTGGCGGGAATGAAAAATAACATAAGGGGGGTCTGGGAGGGCAAAAACACCCCAGCGATGTTAGGTTACGTAATCAATGCCCAGAGTGGTTAGGTTAGTTAACTAGCAGGGGTCTGAGGGTGCCCCAGCCCCTCCATTTAGGTTAGGAAAGTATTGGTCAGTAGGGGAAAATTGGTTAAAACGCATACTTACAACATAGTACTTAAATTAAGCAAAAAAATTATGAGATATGAGTTTATAGTAGTACACAATATTTAAAATTTAAACCCGCAAAAGCAAGGGGAGGAGTAACAAATCAAGTAAAATCATCCAATTTCCTTAACTAAAACCAATACCGTACCTCTAAACAAGTACACAAGAGTAAAGCCGCCGTATCTCTCGCCACGGCGTTAGGAATACGGGTCCATATCTCTAACCACTCCGCCACTGAATAAACCAAGGAATAATAATATCTACTCCAAAACAATGTAGTACGTGATTAGAGGTAAATACTCAAAACTAAAATAGACTAATACCAAAAAAGAACAAATCAAAACTGTAGATGAAATAACCAGAATTACAAGGGAAGGCCGTAGCGAGGTGACCGCTTAGGTTTATGGACTGTCACCGATAGGAAACTCTCGCCGAAAAACCAATCGAGAACTCTAGCCGGTAAAATTCTGGAGTCCTTTCCTGCCCTTTTAGACTAGATCTAGTGGTTTTATTTTCTCCAAACCTTTACAGATCCCTTCAGATACCTGTAAAACGTAATTATAGAATGGGGGAGAGATGCCCCCTTCAACGACCCCCCTTCCCCCTATATTACCCCCGCCCTGGGCCTCCAAAACTATATTACTAACCTAACCTAACCTTACCATAACCTCCTAGCGAGACGTAAGGCCGAGAAAGAGGTTCAAAGACTAGAATTTTATCAGGTTAGGTTAGGTTACTATTTTTTTTTTTTCTCTCTCCCCCACTTTATAATTACGGTTTAGAGGTATCTGAAGGGATCTGTGAAGGTCTGGTGGAAAAAAACACACTAATAAGGGCGGGAAGGACTTAAGAATGTTACCCTTCGCCTACAGTCGGCGACAGTTCCAGCCTGGACATTAGTTAACTACCCAACCTAACCTAACCACATAACCTAGCCTAACTGTTCAGGCTATTGCTGGTACTTCATCCCTGAACGTAAAAACACGGATAAAAGTTGTTTAAATATATATATTGGGCACTGTAAGATCAAGATCAAGAAATCGAACTGTCGCTGAAAATAGGAACACTCGCCGATGTGAAAAATTGGAATATTCGCCGACGTCGGCGAGAATTCCTATCGCGACAATTCAAGGTACCAAAACTTTCGGTTTATGGAACTGTCGCCGATAGGAACTCCCGCCGAAACGCCAACCGAGAACTCTCGCCGACAGTGGAACACTCGCCAACGTGGAAATTTTCGGCGAGTTCCACTGGTAAATACCCCCCACCCCCCCTCGCTCGCTCGTTCAATAACCTAACCTGGACATTGGTCAAACTGGCCAACATAACCTAACAACATAATCTAACTCAAGATCAAGAACTGGAACTGTCGCCAGAAATGGGAACACCCGCCGACGTCGGCGAGAATTCCTATCGGCGACAGTTTCAGGTACCATTTCCCACCAAAACGAACCATTTCCAATACCCAACCTTTCATCTTACCTGTGGCCAGCTTCTTGTGGCTGGAGCCCTGGGCCCGGGCAGTGCAGAGGCACGGGCCCCTGCCCCTGCCCCTGGCCCGGCTGTCCTCTTCAGGCTGCCCATCCCTCACACCACAACGACGAGCCACACGATGTATTCAGCCGGGATTGTGTGGATCCCTGCGTTTCACATACACTTCACTACACTGCTTATTTCACTTTGTTATGTCTTTACGAAGTCATGGACGGAGTTATGGACGACACAGAAGTGGCTGAGCATAACGGAAATCACATTGGCGTCACAAAACACTCATAGAAACATGATTTGGTGAAGCGACGGCGAGGATGCGAGGACCACCCAAACGGGCCCCGAAAACAGCTGATTGCCATTGCCTACGTCATGCGGCAACACAGCTAAACATTTATCTATTTACATTTGCATTCATCATTTACTATTTCAGTGCTAAAATCATCTTTATCTTTTATCATAAGCTATATTTTCTATAATTTTTACGGTGACTTTTATATTATCATGCATCGAAAGCCATTCCCTATTTGGTTTGATTTTCTTCACGAATGGATGACTACCCTATTTAGCATTTCCTGTGACTCTTACACCTGCAGGGCCCAGCATGCCTCCATCCCTTTTATAGACTCGAATTGATGAGAATATAACAGAACACAAAGTTTATTCGGGTAAAGTATAATGTGGGTGAAAAGTTTAGTGATTAATTTCGAATCTTAAATGAGTTCAATACAAAACCTCTCTCTCTCTCTCTCTCTCTCTCGTCTCTCTCTACTCTCTCTCTCTCTCTCTCTCCTCGGCAAGATATCTGATGAATGAATACATGAATATTTTTTTGCTTGGCACTTACAACATCAGTGACTCGAGAGTGCCTCTTCCCTTCCCTTCATCTCTCCACATACCTACCCTTCCTTCCTTCTTTTACATATTTCAAAGGCTACGTAAACTGTAGTTCAATGCGTTGCATGAGAATGATAGTAAAAAAAAACAAGAAAAAACTGCCAAAAGTAAAAGTCTACAAGAGAATGTACGTACAACATTCTTCCAACGAGTTCTAATGTAGCCCTAGGTAGCTATAAGACACATTCATGTTCGATATTCAATTATAGCTACATTCCACAATCAGTGAGTTTTTTCCACTTTCCTAAAAATTTATAAAATAAACATGAAATCTAAAGGTTGGAATAATATTCAAGGAAAATTCCCTCATCTTTCACTTTCTGAATTTCTTTGTATATGTTCTCATTCACCTCAGACGTGACTGCAACTCATCCTTTCATCATGCACTCTCGTTGGCCTAAATACCATCCTCCAGTGTCCATTTCGTAAACCTACACCTGCCTGGTATAAAGATTTCCTTCATCTCGATCTATTCTATGCTGACCACGGCTGATTATATATATATAATTATCTGAGGAAACTGTTGTTATATGCTCACCCAATATGTTTATTTCACCTATGTCGCTGGAAAGGAGCCATCATGTTATCCGCATGAACCGAATAATGATTAAGTTAGTACAATTTCTACACTACCTGGTAACCCCCGACTGAGTGTACGACTGTACGTACGTAAAATAAAAGGCGTTTTCTGCGGGGGATTTCGCTTGCAAGCGAAAAAATGTTGATTGCTCAAATTTCGCTTGCTGTTCAATCATCCAGGGAAGATGATTGCCCGACCCGCAATTATTTGTTGTTGTTGTTGTTGCGGCAGCAAGCGAAATGTTTGTTTGGGCACTAATAAAAAATATATGGGCACTATAAAAGTGACCGCTTGCAATAAAAAAAATTCGCTTGCAAGCGAAATCCCCCGCAGAAAACGCCTTAAGCTTTATGTGGATCCGCATTACACGCTTTCGGCCACTTTCACACAGCACTTTCCATTTCCACAACGTCTCTTTTAGCTACACATTTACTCCTCCCTCATCAATAACTGCAACATTAGCTCATATTTTTTTACCGAACAGTGTCAATAATATTTACTCTTTAATCCCTGCATGAATCAATACATATACACCCTATCGGACTAACTTTACTATCAGTAGTAATCTTAATAATATTGAACGAATCAGGCAATGAGCATTAATACGCATTACTTCCAGTTTAGGATAGTGACGCTTGCTGACTCGCTAATCTTGTCTACACATGTTTATCTGTGCATGGTGAGGGAGGGCGTTCACGGGGCGCCCCTGTGGCCTTGGCGGGTGACGTTGCGGGACGTGAGTCACTGCAGCAGTTGCCCAACGCCAATATAGATCAGAATCTATGCCACGTAGCTACACGCGCATTCACCACAGCATGTAAAGATTGTAAACTGACGTATTCCTCGCACACTCAGTACATACACGCGGCACATGGTATATGAGAGGAGACTATAGCATAAATATGACTCTTCAAAAGGGAGTGAATGATGTGTAATGAAGTACAGAATAACGGTATCTTCGTGAGCTACTCTGGAAAAACGACTCGTGGCCTACATCTGCTGCTCCCCCTCACACCCCTCCATGACTTACGTGCTCTATGAAAACGTATTAAGTCTATACTGCTAATGTAGCGTATTTAGAACTGAGACCGTCCCTCGGTTGAAGCTATCTATGGTAGTACTGGTAACCTTCGTCAAATATGCGCGTGTTTACTTCCGCGTCCTTAAATTGGAAGTAATTTTTCCTGTAGCCTACATAAGTACTATACGCAAAGAAGTTCACATATTTCTATAATATAGTAGTATCTTGGAGACTGTAATCAGTGTTATGGATATGTGATAAATATTAAATAGACAGTGTGTTCTTGCATCTCTTTGATTGCACAAAAATTATTTAGGAATTACAAGGTCTACTATTGAACCTTGAAACTGCACCAGCATTCTTACATAACTAGATAAGGAAAAGAGGTGACAAGGGATGCTTTTTGCTATAAGCCTTCACTGATAACATCTCTAGCACCAATTTCGGGCACTTGAATGGTTCCTGATGTTTCTGTTGTGTTCTGTTATCCACCTGCGGGGCTCCTCACCTGCCCTCACTGCCTGCCAGCATCACTTAAGCTGCCATGTACCCCGCCCCCCTGTGTGATCCCCAAACGAGCCCCTTGCGGGCTGTGAGAGAGGAGAGAGAGAGAGAGGGAGAGAGAGAGAGATAGGCCTCAGGATATCCTCTCTTTAGCTGCCTCCTTCCCCTTTTTACCACGAGAACTCTGATACGCATCCTCACGTTCACCATCATTCATCTACGTTTAATTAACTTAAGACTCAACACTTCATCACTACAATCATGTTTCTGATCACCAAAAAAAATGAAATTTAACTTTTCTAGCATTCACTGTATATTTGGCATTCACTTAGAATGTAAGTAATCACGGGCAAATGCACTACCATGCCTCGCCTCAACCACTACGGCCTCCATCTCAGGTTCTCAAGATGTGAGCTTCGCCTCCCACCACTCACTGGCAGCGCGATACTAAACGCCCAGTCTGACGGTGCCGGACTGCCGAGTAAACTCGCTTCGAGTCGCTCGCACCTTCCTGCCGGGCCGGATTAAGGGGGGGGCTACCGGGCCTCTAGCCCCAGGGCCCCTACCAAAAGGGCCCCCACCATATGTATATTAGCTTTTAAGCAGTAAATTATAAAAACATTGGAAAGTTAAAAAACCAAAACTATTTGCCTGTCTCTGTTTCATCCTTTATCTCTGAATACCAGCCCTATGCATTAATAGTTCTTTGCCAAACATAGGCCTCAAAATACCCACAAAAGTGCTTAATTTCGTGCGAATATAGGGCCCCCACAAAAGCTGAGCCCCAGGGCCCCCACAGCTCTTGATCCGGCCCTGCTTCCTGCTGCCTGACCGACTTCCCCGCCACCTCGCCATCTCACTCATTCTTGCTGCCACTTAACTTGTTCATTCTTTATCATATAACCGATAAGTACTGCGCAGGGGGGTAGCTACGGGGGGGGGGGGGGGAGGGGACACGGGGTTTGGCACGGGGGGGGAATTACGTGCCCCCCTGAGATTTCTGGTGCCCCCTCGGGTCCCCAAGCACTGGCCAATGTGGCCATGGCTGCCGTATTATGTAAATGCTCTAATACCCATCACTGATCTGATCTTAGTATATGCCCTTATGGTACCCACCCTATTGGCATCAGAGTGCGAGTGGCTCCTGAGGTCCCCCCTTGCCTGTGCTCCCCCCCCCCCCCCATACACAGCTGTGCCACACCACAGGTAACCCCCATTGATAGATACCTAGCTACGCCACTGGTACTGCGACAAGGTATATTTCACTTTATACCGCTTGTGGCTGGCTGATATTGTTATGCAAGTTATCATTACATTATGCTGAGGATTTTATTACATGGGTATATTAAATATTTGTGTTTCTCATTTTTTAACGTGGGTTTTGTTCTAGATTAGCAAAGTGCCGCATGATGATTGAAACCAATTTACATGAGCAGATCAGCAGTAATGTAATAATAGTAGTAGCAGTAGTATAGTGGTAGTAGGGTTATATATATATATAAAATATATATATGAATATATATATATATATATATATATATATATATATATATTTTATATATATATATTAATATTTTATATATATGAATTATATATATATATATATATATATTATATATATATATATATATATATTATAAATTCATATATATAAATTTTATAATATATATATATATCTATATATATATAATATTATATTATTATATAAGTAAATATATATATATATATATATATATATATTATATATATATATATTATATATCAAGTATAGGCGCCCCTCTGGCCCCTTTTCTTTTGCTCAGTTCTTGCGGCTGGAACGTGGCAGCGAGCCACGTTCCACCAATTAAAATCATTACGCTAATTACTCATTAAGGGCATGTTCTACGCAAAAAGTTTGTTTGCACAACCCCCCTTGATTTTGACAGCACTACTTGCATGTCAAATTTTAACTCATCCCACAACATTTAGGAGTAGTTTACGCTAATTACTCATTAAGGGCTCGTTCTACGCAAAAGTTTGTTTCACGACCTCATTGATTTTGACAGCACTACTAGAATGTTTAATTTCAGCTCAATCCGACAATATTTAGGAGTTTGTTATTCACTTTTTGGGTTAAAATTGGTTCCGCGGGTCTTATGGTAAGAAGCAGCTCGCTTCGGTCGCTTCCAATCAAGTATAGGCGTCCAGCCTCTGGGCCCCCTTTTCTTTTTGGGTCAGTTCTTGCGGCTGGAACGTGGCAGCGAGCCACGTTCCAGCCAATTAACTCATTACGCTAATTACTCATTTAAGGGCTTATTCTACGCAAAAAGATTGTTACACAGACCCCATTGATTTTGACTGCACTACTTACATGTCAAATTTCAGCTCAATCCGACAATAAATTTGGAGTATTTACGCTAATTACTCATTAAGGGCTTGTTTTCGCAAAAAGTTTGTTTGACAGACCCCCCTTGATTTTGACAGCACTACTCCAATGTCAAATTCAGCTCAATCCGACAATATTTAGGAGTAGTTATACACTTTTTTGGCTTAACCCCTTCACTGCGGCTGGTACTATAGGGTTTCTGTATTTAAACTGCGCACTCAATGATGTTGTGGTAAATATTCGCTGTGATAGGCTTGTATGGCAACAGTGTCAAGTGTTGCGATACAATAGAACCTCTTTTTCTGCTTGCGTGATTTAGTGTGACTAATTAGGTCAAGCGGTACAGTACGACGTGTCGACGCTGCCGCGCCCTCTACTTCAATAGCGAGGTCAAATAGGTCTAAATAGTCAAGATATTCAACATATTCTTGATGGATATAAAACAGAGGTATGAATGAATGAATGAATGCATGATTGAAGCATTTATGTACCAAAATAAGCTGTATTATGTGAGTAGTAAGTAGTTTCATTGTGCGCCTGGCAGCACGGTCACGGCCCTGTTGCTGCACTTTGGCGTAGCTCTTCACTTAGCTGGTAGCCTCCACCAAGACCAAACATAGATTTTCTGGTATGGAATGAGCATCCTATTCATTTAGGCACTTCAAATATGATAAGTAATTATTTTTTGTTTTAATTAAACCTGCCGCACAGGGGGGTAGGCCTAATAATTTGATATCCGCAGTGAAGGGGTTAAACTTGGTTCCACGGGTCTTATGGTAAGAAGCAGCTCGCTTCGCTCGCTGCCAATAAATATATATATATAATATATATATAATATATATTATATATATATATAATATATAATCTATATATATATTGTGTGTGTGTGTGTGTGTGTGTATTTTCTTTTTATTTCGTAAAATGTAATATGTACAGAGAGAGGAGATGAGAGAGAGAGAGAGAGAGAGAGAGAGAGAACGAGAGAGAGAGAGAGAGGAGAGTAAGAGAGAGAGAGAACCATATAGGGCTGTCCGGATGGTTTACCACAAGCCTTAATAGACAAAATGAACAGGAAATTGCAACACAAGAATGTGGAGACGAGCAGACGGATACACCGTGTTGTAATAAGTAGAAACGAAAGTACCTAAAACATAGGGGACAAACGTCTCTCTCTCTCTCTCTCTCTCTCTCTCTCTCTCTCTCTCTCTCTCTCTCTCTCTCTCTCTCTCTCTGTATATTATATATATATATATATAATATATATTATATTATTATATATATATAAATATTATATATAATATAATATATATATTATATATAATATATATATATTATATATATATATAATCTGATATTCTGATTTATCGTTTGTGGCAGGCTCGAGATGTCTATAGTATGATCAAACCTCGAAAGCATTTTGCATCAAAACAAATTGATGCAGAGATTTGTTCCAAAGTGTTTTAAAGATAAAGATTTAAGTATAAAGAAATCGAAGATGTGATGACAGTTCGCAGTGCGAGCATTTTAAGAGGAAGAAAAATAATACTTCATTTATACAAGTAAATGTCCCTCAGCTCAGTAACCATCACCATACACCGCTTGATCTATCCGAGTTACGCTACCACATACCTAAAAGGTGTATCTGTGAGGTCGTAATTACTTGTGACGGCGTAACTCATACTTTCTCTCCACACCCTTCTCACTACTCCTTGCCACGCAGCAGGCATTACTTTGTAGCTCCAGGCGAGGGAGTTACGGTGACCTACGCCCTTTCTTTTGATGCTGGCAGAATCATCCCATACGTGAGAGTGTTGTGTCTTTTGCCCTGTTGGTCTAGTATCCCTTCTTTTCTGTCTCCATGTCCGGTTAATGAACACTATAGCAATGCTTGTTACAGTATAGGAGTTTATGTAGGAATATGTTTACCATCTAATACGCATTAAACAAAAAAAACAACGACGTATTTGTAATCGATACAAGAAACCACATCAACATTCACACTGAAACAATGCAAGATTATAGAAAGCAATATCAAGAAATGAATATAAGAAAGCTCATAATTATCCCACCTCCTCCTCCTCCTCCTCCTCCTCCTCTTCCTCCTCGTCCCCCTCCTCCTTCTCCTTCTCCTCCACCTCCTCCTCCCAAGACTTGCCAAAACCATCGCCATCCTCGAGGCACGGCTTGGCGAACACGGCAGCAGGTTTGGCGCCAAGGAGTCGACCAAGTTTATACGTGACGTTGTAGCGGCAGACAGGATGAGGGCAAAGTTGTAGATTGCGTGAGTGTTTATGTGAATGGGCGCTCAAAGTGGCTTGTAGTAGAAGTAATGGTAGTAGTAGCAGTAGTAGAAGTGGTTAGTTGTACTTAATTGCGTTCAAATGGCAAGTTTATCGAGCAGTATTAACCCATCACCTTGATTATACTTAAATTGAAAAAATACTATCTTATATTAGTCACATAGAATAGAGTAAAAGGCGGTGGTGGAGTTGGTGGTGGTGATGGCAGTGATGGAGTTAGTGGTGATGCTCACTGCTCGCTCAGAATGGAAGTTGCGTCACTGTTTACTATGCACGAGGGCGAGAGGCGCATGTCAACATCTATGCTCTAGTTGGGTACTTGTTTACCTGGCGTGTGTCAAGAGTTACATCATACTAGCAGGCTTTCCCATGCTAGTTCCTTAAATCAGCTCCCTTGCTTGGATCCTTTCATATATATACCCATCCATCAAAGCAATTAAGGAGCTACAGAGGGTCCCCGGTTCTTACGTGGCAAAAACATTGATGAGAACTTCAGTAATAATTATTAGCAGAAGCGGTCTACATTGACTTCCCGACAGTTCTCTGTTTTTTTCTTCCTATGAACTAGTTTGTAAAGGTTGTTTGTTTAGGTTAA
>JACEEZ010006448.1:0-10000 GCA_016584305.1 Chionoecetes opilio | reverse complement strand
AGAGGGAAAAGTTAAAGAATGAAAGTACGTCAGGGGTGAGTTTCAGAGGAAGAATTTGAGTGGTGCGTGCGAGCCGCTCAAACTCTCTCTCAAACGCCTGTGCGCGACTCGGGCGGGCCGTTCGAGTTGCCACCGAGCGCCCAAGCCAAAGCCTTGGGCGCTCTGCGAGGTGTGGACGTTATGACAACAACAATGGCCGCCCAAACAAAGACGAATTTGAGACAAATTTATGCTATTCCTGCCAATTAGAGTCGAAAGACTACAATGTTATCCCGCAGCATGCATTGACATGCACTGCTAAGTACTGTACTGGAGCCTACTTACAATAATAGTGAAAATACAGTAAATTGGAGTGATAATTTACGATATATAGTGGTCCAATGAACAGTGGAGGGAGATAAATTTATTAAAATTCACATTACATCCCCTTATATAAGCATTAGGTATTTCCTAGTATTTTTTTTTAATATATGTGCAGTTTAAACCAATACAAGATCGGTGGTTTTAGATATCCTGAACGTTTCATTCTCGTCATAAGGAGTATTTCTAACCCCTACAATAGCCGGCAGGGTATATGTGCAGTTTAAACCAATACACGATCGCTGGTTAAGTATCCTGCACGTTTCGTTCTCATCGCTAAGGAGTATTTATGACCCATACAAAAAATAACAAGGTGGTCTGGGGGAGTGAGGTAAGGTTGCGTAATCAATGCCCAGGTTAGGTTTGTTAACTAGTGGGGGGTTCTGGGGAGAACAGCTCCCCCAGTTATGCCAGGAGAGTATTGGTTGAAACTGCACATTTACCGCCGGCAGGAATAAAAAATAACAAGAAAGGTCTGGAGGTGAGCGAAACCCCCTGCCTCAGTGAGCTAAGGTTATGTAATCAATGCCCAGGTTAACTAGGTTACTTTAGGTCTGGATGGTGTAGCCCCGCCAGTTAGGTAAATCTTAAGAACAAAGGCTCCACCCTCTATCTTCTTCTTATAGCCAACAAGCTTGGGGACATGGTGGGAAACCGGGGTTTTTGGGTCGGGGAGCACACACATAAGGGAAATATGGACCCCCACAAAAAAGTCCCTAAACTAGGATATTTCTCTAGTTCATGAACTTTATCGGGGAAATATTTCCCCGATTAAGTCTATGTACTAGGGAAATTTCCCTAGTTTAGGGATTTTTTGTGGGGAGCCATATTTCCCTTATGAGTGTGCTCCTTTTGTGGGGGAGCACACATATAAGGAAAATATTTCCCCGATAAAAAAAGTTCATGAACTATGGAAATTTCCCTAGTTTAAGGATTTTTTTTGTGGGGTGCCATATTTCCCTTATGTGTGTGCTCCCCCACCCAAAAACCCCGGTTTCCACCATGTCCTAACCTAGCACCCCTCTTCGAACCCCTCGTGCTGTGCACTAACCTAACCTGCCCTAACCTAACCTAGCCTAACCTACTCTAACCTAACGGGGGGGCTCCGTCCCCCCTCGACCAACCCCCTAGGTTATACCTACTACTTAGATTCGCACTACTTTCTCAAACTCGTCGTCCATTGCGCATCTCGCTGGACTTAGTTTTTCTCAGGAACCTGAAATTTAATATCGGCCATGTAGGCAAAGTAAGGATCGGCACTCATTAGAATATTAACAGATGGGTTAAGGACAGTAAGTATAATACGTAGAGCCAACATTTGGGTCAGCTTAGCGTGGAGCCCTTGTTTTAAGATGTTCCGCCAGTTATTTCAGAAGAGTATTGGTCAATAGGGAGTATTGGTTGGAAATGCATATTTACCATTTCTTTTGCTGTGATTTCAATTATTTATACCTTTTCATTATACAGAAATACTGTATACAGCTTAATCTTAAATACCCCTTCTTCACCCACCAGTTAGGGTAGGTTAGGTTATTGGGTAAGAATGGAATTTTATTGGTTATATTTTTACTAGTTAGGATGCATATACAGGGCCCGGGCGAAGGTGGCGGAGGAGGTATTTCAGCTCCAGATGTGTAATATGTGGCAGCAATGATATGTGATAATACGATTGATAATTTAATAGACAGCTACTAAACAATCCAGATTTCATTAGTTAGAAAAGCTAGGTTATCTTAGCAATTGATTTAGTTTAGGTAAATTTAATTAGTTAAGTTGAAAATAATAATGTTTGACAAAACAAAAATATAAACAATGGGGAGTTCTGTTTCAGAATGTCCTGTTGCTGTAAAAATATGCCTTCAGATTATCTCTATAAGTGGCAGGTTAGCTATATAAATATGTACATAACTCTGAGTTAGAGGAGAAAACAACCTGCATATACATAACAGCATTATTTATCACAGTAATCTGACATTATAAGCGAACATGAAGCATTAGTCAAATCATATTAGCACTGTCATATTTTCATTTAATTTCATCTGCCTATTTTCGTCGACAGTTCCAGTTCTTGATCTTGCATGATATTACAGTACACAATATATACATTTAATAAGCTTTTACCAGTATTTCTGCATTCAGAGATTACATACCAGGTGGTATATGGTGGTATCCAACAATGAAATACACTTTATTCTTCATTTTCATTTATTCCAAGTGGAACTGTTACCAAAAATTTCCGCGTCGGCGAGTGTACCACGTCGGCGACAGGTCTCAGTTGGTGTTTCTGCGAGAATTCCTATTGGCGACAGTTTCATAAACCTGTTCACATATCCCTACACCCTACCGCCAATAACACTATAGTCGCCACTGCACATATATGTCGTCAGGCGCCATATATTACGAATTTTATCATCACTACAGATACATAATTGTATGTGCTACTAAAGAGGCATGCACAGTAGTTTATATTAAGTACCTGTCTTCAGTGGCACATACAAGTCTATAGTGATGCTAAAATTAGTAATATTTAGCGCCTGGCGACAAAAGTGCAGTGGCGACTATAGTGTTATTGACGGTAGTTGGTTTACGGTGCCCGAGATTCCTAGCATTTCACCTCTCTCAGCGACAATTACCATTACAACAATAATCAAATAGTCGTCAGGTAGCTACAGCGTACGCCATTACACTTCCGTACTGTGCGTGGGCAGATAGAGGGCAGTAGAGGAAAATTGTGAGGTCAAAAGCCCACAGTCTGAGCTGTGGCGTCGTCGTTTCCATGGTAACGGCGGGGATTTGTTTACATACCACTGCGAGGCGCCCAAAAGCGTTTGATAGAGGGGTACAGAAACCCGAACGGCGCGAGCCGCTCAAATTCTTCTTCTCAAACGCAGCCCAGGTAAACTTAAAGGGACACAGGCGTTCTGAAACTCTTCTTTTGTTTTCTGCCTAACTAATACTGTATACGAGCCAAGAGTTTGGGTCCGATCCTGTGTATGGATAAGAACGCGATTAAGATACACAAACACACACACACCGCGCGATGGTCAGGTTGATAACGTTCTGGTCTCTCACTCTCTGGGTAGGTGGTTCGAATCCTCACGCTCCCGGGGATTTTTCACTTGACAATTTCGGGCGGTTACTGTCCCCCTTGAGCAAGGGGATGAGGGTGTGTGGTATGTGAGGTCCCAGCATTGCCCAAAGATCGGTAATAATGAGCTCCAAGCTCGCACTGAGAGGGTGAAACTGGCGATCGCGAGCCAGCTAGCGTGGACAAAGACCATGGGTGAAAGTGAATGACACACACAGAGAGAAGTGGTCATCATACCAAAAAGTGTGCATCAATTAATAAAAAACAAAATATGGTTACGTAAGCAGGACCACACGATTATTGCTCAGGCCCTGTATGCTAGCTACAACTACGTTAATACAGCTCGTTAAATACACAGAGGTTTTTTTCATACAGTTCTCAAAGAGTCAGTAACTATACGATTGGGATTTAAAGTCTCGGCACGTAGGATGATGGGAGTGAGGAAGGGGCGGTCATGTAGTTGATGGTGTAATGCATTCATAGTTTCATATTAACTTCATACAGGTATACATTCACTGTATGGAGGGGTTATAAGTGTCTGTCTGGCCACGGCTATAGTGAAGGGACACATCAGGTTTTCTCCTCACTGGATCTGCTAACACCAAGCTTCGTTGAATACACGGCTGCTGTAAAAGTGTACATAACACAAATTATGTCAAGGCGGCGTTTCGAGAGGCTGCAAGGGCGAGAGGAGGCACGCACACCACCCGACTCCACCCTCAGGCAGTAACGTGAGGCCTCAGTTAACCCAAAGTAACTATACCTATAACTGTATACTTAGAGTTAACCAATGCCTTGCCCTCAGTTACCGCCACACCCCAACCTCACCTATGAGCCAGGCCAGTTCAAGCCCCAGATTACGCCCTAAACCCCAGTCCCAATCTATAGTCGCACATGACACATCTCCCAATTTGCTTGTACCTTCCCCAGGAAAGTTACCAAGATACAAGATTATCGTAATCCCTTTAACATATCGATTGTGACGTTTTCCAGTTTAATGATAAGAAAGTCTAAATCTAGCACGTTATACACACTGGTTATCGCATAAACATGAGGCATATTAGTATAGTTTTATCTTATCAGGATTTTGCTGTTACTCTGAGTTTAGGTGACGCCATCTGACTGTGTATTATGTGAAAGATCAAAGAGAACGTTTATAGATTGTCTACTAATACTTTTTTCACTATTATCGTTTTAGTTCCTGGTAAGCCCGGTTCCCACCATCCCGCTTGTACGGCCGCCGTACAACAACAATAACGTCGCAATGACGTCACAACAAAGTCTACCGCACCGCCGTACCGCTGTACGGCCGCCGTACAATGTTAAATTCAAGTCATCTCTCCCGCTCGGCGGTGTCCGCTCGAGCTGAGTTGCCAACTGTGCCCAGTTACCACAAATACCACTCAAGCGGTGATGATGGTGACGTCATTGTTGTTGTATAGCGGCCGTACACGCGGGATGGTGGGAACCGGGCTTTATTCTACATATCAAGGATGTTCAGACTGATACTATTTGTACATTTACGTTTTCTTTTCCTGATTGTAAGTTCACATCGGAATCCTGTTCATTAATCTAAATTCCTATGTTGGCTACGTATACGAATTACGTAGTCTCTTCTAATGGTCTTTATTGATCATGATAACCATTTTTTACTAACTGATTATTCAGGAATGTTTAAACTCTCTCCTTCCCCCTTTTAAAACACACACACACACACACACACACACACACACACACACACACACACACACACACACACACACACAAACACACACACACATCACAGCCTACACACACACTCCTGAACGGCTCGGTGGGTCCGGCACCATTCTGTGGTCCGGCGTTCGATCCTCGGCCCCGCTCATTCCCGGGGATTTTTCCACTGAGAAATTCGGGCGGTTACTGTCCCCCTTGAGCAAGTGGATGGAGGGTGGTGTGAGGTCCCAGTTGTACCCAATAATCGGTAATAATGAGCTCCAAGCTCCCACCGGGAGGGTGAAACTGGCCAATCGCGAGTCTGACTCGCGTGGACAAGACCATGGGTGAATGACACACATATACACACACACACACACACAACACACACACACCACACACACACACACACACACACACACACACACACACACACACACACACACACAAACACACAAGTGCCTCAAGGGACCAAAACGCCAGTCACTTCTGTATGCATTTACTTAGAAATCGGTGACCAGGTGAAGGAACAGGTAGAAACAGCCGAAACTCGACCCTATAGACGCCTTTGTCATTGACCCATCCAGCAGAGGCCTTGGGTCATGGCTCCCGGAGGGCATGAGGGCATGAAGGCGTGAAAGAGAGAGGGAAGGGGAGGATGAAGAGGAGGAGGAAAAGTGCACATGGGAGAGGAGAGAAGACGCAGAAGACATAACGGATGAACGTTCGAGTTGGGGACATTGGATAAGAGGGATATAAGAGGGAAGATGGGATGGAGGAATAAGGGAAAAGAGAGAGAAAGGAAGGAGGATAGGAGAAAGGAGGGAGGAAAGGAGAAAGGAGGAGACAGTTATCATGGCCTAGAAAAATTATTTGTGTGATTGTACGTATGTCTGAAGCGATGCCGCGAGGAAGGCTGATGAAAGGGTGTGGCAGAGGTGACCAAAGGAAGAGGAAGAGGAAGATGATGGAAGAAAGGAAAGAATATAAGAAATGATGAAAGAAGGAGAAGGCATTGAGAGAACATGATAAAATGGAGGATGAAATAATACATGAGGCAAAGGAAGGAAAATGACGAATATATTTAGTGGGAATGAAGATTACAGATGACGAGAGAGGAGATGAAGTGGAGGAGGAAGAGGAGGAGAAGAAGACATGCCGCAGATAGACATATTAAGTTACCCTCCCTTCCCTTCCCTTCCCTCTCCTCCCTCCCGTTCACCACAACCCACTGCTCTGTTCCCTCATCGCTTCACCAGGTATTCATTACACGTTCACCATAAACATACAATCATCACAACATTCAGACGACCCACAAACCTTCCAAAGCAAACATATACATGCTTCAAATTTACTTAAGCACATAAGTGTATATCTCTCTTTTCGAAATAAAATCTTAAGTGTAGTAAAGTGTGCCCAGTTACTTTAATTACACGCACACAAATACACACACACACACACACACACACACACACACACAACACACACCACACACACACACACACACACACACACAACACACACACACACACACACACACACACACACACACACACACACACCACGCACACACGCACACACACACACGCACCGCCATTTACACTCGCTATAATACAGGCGGTGTGTTCTGTGCTAAAAGCCTCGACCATAGAACCTGAGGCGCACGTTCAATGACCTTAGTGTAAGCAATAACGTATCTTTTAACATAAATACAAATGACATCGCACAGATGGGATAAGAAAACCGCACTTAAAACAACAAAACTCCTATCATCAATATATAAGATTATTTTACTGTTAAATAATTATCTTAAAATGCTCGTGTGATACCCACTCTCCTCTATCGCTTTTTTATTTTTTTTTTAACAATCACATCCATTCGTGCAGGGGAGGTTACATAATATTCTTCGCTGACTTAAATACTGAATGAAGACAAGTGTTTACATTAGCAGAAGAGCCGCTCGTACCCACTGACGCCACACAAGCCCGTCTGTTACTCAATGTCGATGATTACATAAGTGGACTATGTTCGCCTAACAAGCTGTGAAAACGGGTAAATCTTAGCGTTAATGTTAATATAATACCTTTGCTGCCTTTTAATCAACAACCTGTGCTACATCTGTCCTAAACGAGACATAAAAACAGAGCATAAGAACATAGAAAAACAGAACATAAGAACATAGGAAAAACAGAACACTAAGAACATAGGAAAAACAGAACATAAGAACATAGGAAAAACAGAACATAAGAAACATAGGAAAAACAGAACATAAGAACATAGGAAAAACAGAACATAAGAACATAGGAAAAACAGAACATAAGAACATAGGAAGTATGCAAAAGACCACTCAGCCCACACAAGGCAGCTCCTGCCTACCCACGACCATCTGTCATCCCTGTCCATGTATCTATCTAACCTTCCATTAAAGCTCCCTATCGTATTCACCACCTGTCGCTAAGCTTGTTCCTCTCATCCACATCCACCACTGTACTAATTATTCGGTTCTTGCCTATTCTTTGTTATACAGTATCTCAATTTATCCAACTGTAGCCCATTGTTGCGTGTCATTAAGAACCATAACGAGTATTGCCTTAGTAAACTGACTGGCTAAAGGAGGTAAATGCGTCACTGGCAACAGTCTGAATGACCAATAGTGAAATTAAAGCAATGCTACTGTTTTGGTAATCAGATAAGCAGAGAACACAATAGAGATGAATATACAAACATATTACACATGCATCTGCATCAATCACTGTGATGTTGCTATTGATTCTAAGCCATTAATAGCTGATATTACATAGTCGTATTAACTTATGGATATTTGGCCTTAGTGATTATAATTAGTGAATCCTCTTTAGCGTGTAAGAAGAATTTTGATGACAGGTAATGTTATGCTACACAACACTGCTTGAGGTTACTCTACTCCCCTCTGATCCTACTTTGCGAAAGGAAAAAGTGCCTTGGAAACAAAGTATAGAAACGAACTTGCTATGTGAGGTTGATTGAATGATTTGTGTTGGTTAACTGGTATCAAGGGGGGGGGGGAAGAAGAGAAGAGAGAGAGACACGAAGGAGAGACAGAGTGAGAAGAGGAAGAAGAGCGAAAGTAGAGAAGAGAGGAGAGTGAGAAGAGAGAGGGAGAGAAGAGAGAGAGAGAGAGAGGAGAGAGAGAGAGAGAGAGAGAGAGAGAGCGAGCGAGCGAGCGAGCGAGCGAGCGAGCGAGAGAGAGAGAGAGAGAGAGAGAGAGAGAGAGAGAGAGAGAGAGAGAGAGAGAGAGAGAGAGAGAGAGAGAGAGAGAGAGAGAGAGAGAGAGAGAGAGAGAGAGAGAGAGAGAGAGAGAGAGAGAGAGGAGAGAGAGAGAGAGAGAGACCAATTCAAGAAACTAAAAGGAATAAGAAGCTACAGAAGAAACACAAGGAAGGTAAAAGGAGAAAGATACACAGAGACAAAGAGGAAGAGAACAATTGAATGTGAGAACGAGGACCGCATCACTCTTTTCCTCCCCTCACCCTCACCCTTAACAAAACCAGAAACCCACGTGATACAACAAGTTAGGCAAGTATTAATGAGAGGATCAAATACTGATTAAAAGAGATGAATTTTTAAACCTGTAAACCTGTGTTGATTATCATTACTACTACTACTACTACTTAACTACTACTACTACTACTACTACTAACTACTACTACTACTACTATACTACTACTACTACTATACTTCTACTACTACTACTACTACTACTACACTACTATTGCTACTATTTACTACTATATGTACCACTACTACTCTATTTCTTTACAAGCTTTAAAAGGCTATAGCTTTCCAATTAATAAGTGTCAAAACGTATCTAAATATAATGAGAATGCTATATATTGGATGAATATACTGTATATGCCAACTCGACACAAGGAGTAAGGAGGAATGAAATGGAATAGCAGTGATGGAGTGGTACAAACGCACAACGTTTACTCTTTTTTTCTATCTTTTGATCTATTTGGTACGATTGTTGCTGTAGTGACCTTTACTGACGCAGGACAACACACACACACACCACACACTACACACACACACATACATCCACAAACACAACACAGGTACTCCGTGGTTTAGGTTAAGCACGCTTCTGGTTACAACCGAGAAGGTCCTGGGTTCTGATCCCCGGGGGAGGGAAGGAAACGATGGGTGTTCCTTAAAACCCGAAGCTCCTCTGTAACTAGCAGTGAATGGTGTACCGGGCGTGTTAGCCGGGGGTTTGTGACACCACCCTCCCCGGGCGGAATGGTGGCTTCGGCCGCAACACAATGGCACTACAGATGTGAATAGAATGATAAAAATGTTGATATGGAGACGGGGCCACACGAGCATTGCTCTGGCCTGTAAAATACAACTAGACACAGGTCCACTATTCAATTTGATTCATAGAGAGGAGGAGGAGGAAAAGGACGCAATCGCAAGTGTAAGTTTATGAGAAGGAGTAGTATATAAGTTAGAAAGGAGAAAAATAGATGGACGAGAAAGGTAAGGAGGAAAAATAGGAGGAAGAGGGGAAGGAGGATCAGAAGATATGACGAAACCGCAAATTTAGACTCTGGCAAGGAGGAGAGAGAAGAGGTAAAAGTGGACAAAAAGGAGGAGGAGAGGGAGGAGGAGAAGAAGAAGGAAGAGGAGGAAAACGAGAAGACAATAAGGAGGAGGAGAAGGAAAACGAAAAGACGACGAGGAGGAGAAGAAACGTAGGAACGGAGGAGAGGAGGAGGAGGGAGGAGGAGGAGGAGGAGGAGGAGGAGGAAAAATGATGGTATCATGGTGCAGTAGGAAGGAATGGTAGAGAATACGGCAGAACAGGTTAGAAGAGGG
>JACEEZ010006447.1:0-11749 GCA_016584305.1 Chionoecetes opilio | reverse complement strand
AAACAAGAGACAACATTTGAAACATTTAAAACATTTTATTATCCCTTTAAACGGTAAAAAATGTTAAGATTTTTTAAATATACATTAACCCGCCCATATAAGCAGCTTTTTGGGCAGTAGATAAAAAATTGGTTTAGGGAGACCAAAATTTTAAAAACCTTCTTGATGGGGTTTAAAAATATATATCTCCCAACCCTTCCAAACCCTTTGACTCCCAAAAAATAGGAGGGCAAAAACCCCAAAGATACATATAATCCTTACTTACACATATAACCGACACAGCACTTGTACACTTACATTACTACACATGCACATATCCTATTTTTTATTATTATTTTTTTCATACTGCATTAGTATTTTTTCCGTAGTCTTTTTTAGTTGTTTTTTAAAAAAATAGTGGGGTGGGGTTTTTTATATGTCGGGGATAGCTTCCCTTTTTTGGGCCCAAGATAGGATAGTAATGTTGAAAATTGTTGATGATCAATGGTTACGGATTTTATGTGGGTGCTTTGGGGATAGCTGTGAGTGGTTGTTTGTAATGCTTATTTTCACAGTTTTTTATTTTAAATATATTCTGAAAATTTAAAGTTTTTTAATTAAAAAAAGGTTTAGTGAGTGTAATTTTTAAAAAAGGTTGGTATGTTCAAGAATCGCTGTCCGTAAAACCCTAAGGTTTTTTTTTGTAGTCAAAATAAGGGAGTAAATGTGGGGGGAAAAGCCGCGCCCCCCCAAAACGCCCGGTTCTCAGGGCAGGGCCAATCCACCAAAAACCCTTACCAAAAATGGTGTACTGGGGGTCACTAGAAAAAACCGTCCCTTAGGGCCCCCAACCCAAGACTAGCAGATCCTACTTGCAAATCTCATCACCTAAAATTTTTCTTCTTCCACTAGCTCCGCGGCAAGCATTCCTCAAAATTTTTTCTGCCGCGTTCTCTCACGGGAACTTTTCCCTCAGCTGGTTTTATCCAGCAGGCTCCTCCACCTTTCAAATTTGTTCTCTTTTCACCGGAGCTTTTTTGCTCTACGCACTACTACTGAGCGGTACCCCGGGTCTGCGCTGTGACCTTCACGGGGACCCACCCTTTGGGCTCTGATTTTTTACCGGTCCCCTCGACGAGCTATGCCCTTTTCTTTTTGCTCTTCCTCATCCCACACCAGCGTGGTGTGGACCCCCCCGCTACCGCCTCAAAAGAATGATAATATTGAAAGTATTTTCAAATTCATAAGTTTCCTGAAATTTAAAAAATTGCTTTCAAAACGTTTTCTTCCAAAAAATATGCTTTGATATGGACTGGGGAAATTTTAATCTGATATAGGTTCCTTCACGTGACGTCACGTCCTCGTTGTGAAGGGGGGACAGCCCGGGGGAATGGGCGTGGAGGCCCAACAAAATGCATTTGCCGCCTTTTTTCCCCCGCTTACGGTAATTTCCCCTACCAAATATAGGGAAATCTTGTAAAAATTATATACACTTTGAAATTTTTGCCATCTTTGGAAATTTTTTGCTCTATAATCAATAAAAAATGGGTAAAACACTAAAAAATCCTTTAGAACTGAAAAAATTTACATGAACTTGTTTTTCATTTAAACTCGTCGCCTTTTTAAATTTTGCGAGACAATTTTTAAATGGAGATTTTAAAAAAAAGCGGGATTTTATTAGCTTTCCATTGTATATTTCGTTTTTCATAAATGTATTGCTCAGGGGATAAATTGCTTTAACTAAATCATAATATCATCATGGGGAATTTTTCCCGATTATGATTTTATTTTTTTATTTATTCATTTTTCAAAATATGATTTTTAAAAGGAGGTAGAAAAATTTCGGGAGGGGGATGAAAGGGATTAGGTAGTGTTAAGTAACAGGAATTACCACGTGTATGTCTCCCGCCCTCTTGTTTTTCCTTATTTTCTATGTATTAAGTCTCCCTCAAACCGTTTTTTTCGACTGTGATTATAACCCACCTATCTTAGTATTCAGCAAACTCTGATATCTCTATTAAACCAATATCCAACTCGTTGATGTAAGCAAAAATAGTAAGTTGTTTCTTCATAATCTCTATATTTGGCCGTAGATACTCTGGGTCGATTAACTTTGTTTCATTTTTTTGTACATTTTTTCTCCCCTGCATTTTTTTTAAGTATACATTATGCTCTTATTACTAATAAATTTTAATATAGCTCCCACAGAGTTAGTTATATACCTAAAAACGAATCCCGCTTTCCCGCGTATTTTTAATAGTGACCCCTGCACCCTAGTGCGGGACCGCCTGGTTATAAAACCTTTTTTCAAGGTTTTTCCAAACCACCATTTGACTTTGAAAAAAAAATGGGGCATCATCCTCGTGAGAAAAGTATGCAATATTACAAAAATCTGCAAGAAAAATATCAATTGTACGAAAATGTCGGCTAAAAAAGTAGCCCATAAACATTTTCTCACTTTTTTTTTTTCAACTTTTTCTCGGCTGTTGTTCTTTGTTTTGTATTTTAAACAGGGTTCCTAAATCACACGCTTCCCGGTTTATGTTGGTTATATTTCCCGATTAAAAAATATCTAGAGCATGATTCTAACCGGGGGTACCTGGTAGCGGGGTACCCCATACAAACTAATTCTCCTTACACTGCTCCACAGAGAAACGTGGTTGCAGCCCAAGCTTTATAACTTTTTTTTTGTTTAATTTTTCATTATTCTTTTATAATTTTTCCCCTTTTTTTTATGTTTCAAATGTAACTAAAATTTAAACCCAAACTTAACTCACCATCTCAACATTCACCCCTTACCGCGCGCACTGCTTAGCGCGCTGCCCCTTTTAAAACCAAATGTAAATTTATTGTTCAAATCTGTTTTTTTCTTTTATATTTTGATTTTTTTTAAATTTAAAAAAATTAACCTTCCCGGGGAAATCTGAGTTTCTCTCTCCAGTGTGACCAACTAGTTTTAAAACCTTAAGACTCCCCTTTTCCACCAACAGCGAGAAGGCCCCGGCACGAAGACCCGGTTTCTTCGTCCCGCCCTTTCGACCGTCTTGCTCCCCTTTCGTTCAAAAATATCCCTTTTATGGAAACCTTCCTCAGTCGCGAAGCGTCGCCAATTTCTCATGACTCTGGGTGGGGGCCCTGGTTGTCAAGCGGGGTTATAACTTATAAACGGTTGCCGCGTTGGTGGAGGGCACCCCTTTTCCTCCCAACACAGCCCGGGCTCGGCTAACTCGCTAGCCCCACTGAAATTTCCGCTAAGTTTTCGTTATGTGTTACCCTTGTTAGTCTTGTGTTATATGGATTTCTTATACTTTTGTGTTTATTTGTTTTTCCCTACGAGTATTTTGGATAACGGTAAATGGTAATATATCTTTGTGAATATTCTTTTGTAAACTTCATAATAATAATTTTATAAAATTTTTTATTTGGGTTTTTGCAGTTATTTTGTAGCTTTATCAGTTGCGAAAATTGGGACCTTGCTAGGTTATTATCTTTGCCTATAAATAACTCTTGCCCTCATTCCATCCCTTTGATTAGGCTAAAGATGTTGGCATTTCTGAAATTCGAACCGGGGTTGAATATATTGCCTCTCTTACTGTTCACGAGCAAAAGCTCATTTGTAACATTTTGGGTATAAAATTTGGGTAACCAATTTACCAAACAGGATTGGTGCTTTTTTTGAACGCATTAGCAGTGTCATGTGACTAAATCCTAAAGATATCAGCATTTTTGCACGCATTAAAGTGTTACTAAAGAATAATGATTAACCAGATTCGAAACCTCAAGGCTGCATCTCCCTTGATTTGCCAATCCAAATCCGCAGTCGAGTGGGGTGGCAGAGGGTACATTCACATCCATATTCAAGCTTCGAAAGGATAAGTGGCGATGAAGTATGGATGTAGCGCGATCATTTCCCAAGCGGGTGTGCGAGGGACTTTCAGTAATCCAGGGTTTTAAAGACCCCAGTCCGAGAGCACAAAGGGTGAGGTCCCCAAGTCATCTATTGTAAAAAAATATCCTAAAAACCGGTCTTTCCCCTACATGGTATTCTCTTATCGAAAAGATAATGTCGGGTCGGGATAAACCCACGGTTCTGCAAAAATAACCCGCTACAGTCTTCGCTGGAAAACCGGAAGCCACGATTGTCGTCCACCCAAAAAAAACTTTTAAATAGAAAGTTAAAGTCTTCTCTCTGCAACCGACACCCGGGAAGCGAAAAAGAGATTGAAAATCATCCACGTATTGTACTACAACCCCTTGGAGTAAAAACAATCCCATTGATGGCCACAGCTAAAGAGCTACACTCTTCAAGACGCTGCCTTGGGTATCACCTGAAAACAGGGGTTCAAAGACAGTATGTTGCCAACTCGAATCTAAGAAAACCCGGTGGGTAGGAAACTTGGGGGAAAAACGGAAACCCCCTCTTATCCAAAAACTTACGAGACTGCAATATACCGTGTCTCCAAGGGGGTCGAACCTTTTCAAAGGGCGAAAAAAATTTTCCTGGGTTTTTCGAGGGCAAATGCCCCGCATATGGATGACTAAGGAAATAAGCGCTTTCCCTTGGGAGTGATGCTTTCGGGAAACCCCGGAAAAAGGGGAAAAAAGTTTTTTCCCCTTTTAAAAACCATTAAGTCGATATTTTCCCTTTTTTTTGAATAACTTACAAACCCCATGAAGTTAGGGAATTGGGCGGAAATACGTCGGAGTGAGGGTCCTTCCCCGCTTAGGGATCGGGGTCACCACCGCCCACCCAGCTATTTGGAAGGTTTCCCTTTAATCCATATTCTATTATAAGCTCAACAAAAAATCTAGAGCCTCATTCTTAGATGACGAGCATCGCTTGGTATACATCTTGGCCCGGGGGGGTGTCAGCACAAACCTTCATGGCCCCGACAAAGCTACGGGTTTAAAAGACATTGTAAATTCCCCGCCTTAGATGAAAAAACTATGCCTCTCTTTCCCGTCGCATCTTTCCCCAGCACTTGAGACGCAAGGTTGTCTGCGCCACTTGACCAAATTGGGGAACAAATTTCCCCCTCTAAGTCAAGGGTCTGCCCTAGGGTTTCTTTAATCGATAAAACGGGGGGGGGATGGGGTAAAATTCCCCTTCATTTTTCTAGTCTTTTTCCAAACCTTGGCACCGGGGTAGATGCCAGATCGTACTTAATAAACCCCCCAAGGGGTGACGATCTCCTTCTTTCCCCTTGGTATTGGTCTTTAACCCTTGAAAAGTATTTTTAGGTCACTGAAGTTGGCCCCGAATGTTTGCCCCCACAGGCGGGAGTGATTTTCCCCGCTGCCGTACATCCTGATTCCACACGGGAAAAGGCCCCCGAGAAAAAAAGCCAGAAATGCGAGGATCTCAGCGGGCTGCAAAAAGGATTCGAGCCAAAGTAAACTCGGCCCCATCTATTGTCTGAAAGTCATCTAATGTGTTCAAAACACAAGCCTTTTAAAGGCCCCCATCTGCCGAGAGAGGGGCCATTTTGGGGGGGACATCGGAAAGGGGGGGGGCGATGCACTGCTTTAAAATAGTATGGGATAAATTTTCATTCCTGAAGAGAAACGGCCACCTCCCGGAAATCGAGGGCGACCTGTGGGCTGCAGATGATAGGTCAATAGCATCAATTTCCCGTCTGCGAATGAAATGTGTAGGGTTTTCCTGTGTTTAATATATTTAGGGTTTTTGCCATTATAAAAATTTTGAGAGAATCACCGCGACGATTTTTGGGGGAATCTTCCCCCAGAAAAAAGTCGCCCCTTTCAGTCTCCAAGGAGAAAAAAAAGGAGGGGGAAACTGCGGATAAGATCCCCAAGTCTTGGGGAAAGGGATGTCGTCATTTGGAGGTAATATATTGAGGGAGACAGGAGGTCTTGTGCAGATTATACGACCTGCTACAGCCTGCAAGGGGGTTGCAGCGGGGGTGACAGTTAAGGGACATCCCGACGATGGTAAAGGCCCCAAACCCCCCACTAAACCCCCACCCTGGGGGTGGTGTGTGGACGGTATAAAAACCCGTCGGGGAGAGACACCCTTTTCTCCCCTCTTTTCCCCTTGTAAACAGTAATTTTGGGGCAAAAATGTTGATGGAAAAGGGCAGTTCTTCCCCGTTTGCACGTAATCCACGAATTTCCATTGGGGGATTTTAAGATTTTATTTCGTGCGTGAAGATATGAGTAAAAAGCCTTACGGGTTGTAGCGCTGCCTATTTGAAAACCCGCATCTTTTTGTTTTTAGAAAATGATAAATACTTATCCTTACTTTTCCCAAAGTTATTGGCGTTTGGATATCCGGGGGTAATTTGGGGTTCTCACACATGTCCCGGGCAGTGTAGATCCGATGTCCCACCAAGGATGCCGATTTTCTGTCGATTTTACTACTTTAGTTTTACGAAGTCCCCACGAGGGTATTTAAAAATTGCTTTATTCTGGCTATCAACTACTTGTGTGTCCATAAGTTGTGAAAAAACCTTCGCCATCAGCGTGATGTAGGCTGTGTCGCCCCGCTTTAGGGGGTAAAAGGGGCATTGATATTTGGAGCATGTCAGTACTCCCCCAACCCACAGTAGGTGAATCTTTACTCAAAACCCCCCCCCCTGCTCGATTTGATATTTTTGCCCCAGGGGCGCCCACTGACTCTAAGGACCCTTGGAACTGCGATTCGCTTCTGAGACCCTTAGTGGGGTTTTTGGGGGATCCTCTTAGAGGGAAAAGTCACTGTTGTTATATTTCCCCTGTGCGGCAGCACACACGAGAGGGGTTTGGGGGCTCATTATGAAGGAGTCAGCGACTCCCAGAATCGCAGGTCAAAAAGCAAAAACTTATTATTTACTTGGATGGATTGATTAGGTTTAGGAGAATGTGGGGGAGGAACTGCACAGGTTGATTAGGGGTCCCTTTGTTTAAGAAGCAGCAGCCTCGCGGATGCGTAGGGCCTGCTTCCCCCCCGCCTGCTTTCTGGAGAAAAGTTCTCTTCTGGCGCTCCCCAAAACTGATAAAAAGGAGTTTGGGCCAATATAGAGTCTTTTTCTAAATTTTTAAGTCCCCACTGTCGGAACTCGGTGGGGGATCCAGGCGTGGAAACAGTAGGGAGTTGACGTACATCAGCTGTGGCATGGGGACCCCAAAGCCCAACTTGGGGACACGGTATTGAGACACGAAATTGGCATTGGCTTGGGGACCGTTTTTTGCAATCTCTTTGAGTTCGGGGTAAGAGGCGTTTGCCTGTGTTCCTCCAGATTTTCCCAGCCCCCGGGTTTTTAGAGTTTGAGTTGGCAACATACTGTCTTCTGAACACCCGCTTCCAGGGGGCATCCCCCCGGTGCGCTTGGTGAGCTCGTTCGCTGTGGCCATAATGGTATTGTTGAGTATGCCCGAGGGGGTTTTTATACATTGTTTTACGGATGTTTATCATCTTTTTGCTGCTTCCCGGATGTCGGGGTTTAGAGAGAAAACTTCAACTTGCTATTGATAAATTTTTTGGGAAAGGAGACGAATCGTGGCTTCCGGTTTTCTCCAAAGAGACTGTGCGGTTCATTTTTGCAGAAAACCCCTGGATCATCCCCACCCAGACCATATCTTTTCGATAAAAGATTACCATGTAGGGGGAAAAGCCCGGGTTTTTTGGGCTCATTTTTTCAAAAGCACTTGGGGACCTCCCCTTTGGCTCTCAAGACGCTGTCTCCCGGGCCATGATCTACTGAAAGTTTCCCCTCGCACACCAGCTGCGGGGTGATCGGCTTTCCGCCATATCTTCACCGCCACTTATCCCTTTGAAACTTTAATATGGATGTAAATGTACTCCCTGCCACACCCACTCGATGCGGATGCTGGATTGGTACATCATGCTGGGTCCGCTGGCAACCGGGGCGTTCAGGTTTTTCTCCCATCCCAAAATCTATTTGGGGGATGTGGGGGGTCCTCCCATTAGATCTTCAACGCCATCCCCCCTGTTAAAATGTTGGTATCGCCTCCCAACGCCCCCCCTGACTCAAAAGCTTGCCCTGCTGTGTCTTTTGATTTTAGGTTGCAACTTTTTCAGGGTGAAAAACTTACCAAAAACCCCCCTGGTTTCCCATTGACACTATTTTGGGGACGCTATCCTTCCCGGGTTTACGGGTTGCCGCTAGGATCGGCAGTCGGTCCTGGCTCTCCAGAAGTTCCTTTTCAAAAGCCTTCCGCTCTAAAAAGGGTTTTCCCCCTCAGGCGAGCGTGCCCCTTTTTAGGCCATTTTTTCACACATCAGAGTTCGGGCCCTGTCTTTCTGATGGTTCCCAAAACGACAAAGGGGTTTTCGGTGTCGTATTCCCATCGTTAACAAAGGGGTCACCTTTCCAATGTTTCATCTGTTTTTTTGGCTGAAATAAGTGCTATTTTATATTTGTAGGGTCACTTAGGGGGATTCGCTTTACTTAGGTGAAGGAATATTTTGATATACTCAGCATGGCTTATTTTTTCTGCATTAAAAAGGGAAAGATGAAAAAGGGCAGGGCGATTACTTAAGGGGAAAAATAAGGGGAAAAATGATATATATTATATATATATTATATATATAATTTTATGATTATAATATTTTATTTTATATAGATATATATATATATATATATATATATATATATAATATATAAAATATATATATATATATCGTGAGGAAGAATAAATGTGACGTTTTTATACGTATGTTTTTTCAGTAAATACAAATACGTATATATATTACATAACAAAAGAGTGTAAAAGTAAACCTGTCACAACAAAGTTACAACTCTCTTGTTTAATATGTTTACATGTTTATAAAAATCCTATACTTTCTATACTGGTGTGTTATTACATACACTAGCAACACAACAATTTCCTAAGCTACAGTTTTGACATCTTTAAAGGGTGTTTAAGCATGTATGCATCCCTCATTTAATTAATTTTTTTATACAAGGTACTAAGTCATATTTTATGTGTGAAATTGTGTGCATTATCTTTAATACATTTAATATTGACTGCAGGTGTAATTATTTTATGAATTTGATAAAACAACGTATATCCTATCAATCAGTAATCGATTGCAATTCTATCATATTATATCTGAAATGTTATAACAGTGACGTATTCCAAATGATGAGCCATGCGTACATTATGATTTGATTAATTTTCTATACCTGGGGGTATAATTATGTGGTTGAGGAACACAGCATGCAATTTTCTAAATTGATGTTTGAAATACGGTTACGGTAATCATTTTTTACAAATACCATTTTTGAGAAAGCTGCTTCACAGATATAAGTGGTTCCAATTGTACCCGAAATTTTTATAGTTTATTTTTAACAGCTTAATGTGTCTCTTTATAAAGCAATCCAAACTTTGCTATGCATTATAGATGTCGAAATTTACTCTTGACTCGTTGTCAGCCTGTAATGCTGTCATTTCTAGTGCAAAAGAGACGCACTGATTTGCATCTGTCCTGAGTGGAAACTGAACCAAATCAAACGACTCCGTAAGTAAATCAGGGAATCTGTCATGGAAATTTGCTGCCAGTTTCTGCATATATTCCAGTCATAGACCACTGTATACCTGGACTGTTCACGCGACAATGTTTTGAATTGAGGGGCTGCATAGGGGCCTGCGGGGCGCCCGACAGAGATATAATGGTCTATGGACTATCATATAGACTGGTTTATCAGTATATATGATATACTGTAATCTTCGTAAAAGTTTGTGCTATAATATTATCAAATAAAAAACAGTAAAACACGCTAAAGAAATGCCATTACGCGACTATGAAGAAGTATGCATGAACTTAATATTCACTTCAACTCTTCGCCATTTAAAACTTTGCGAGTCAACTTTTATCATGAAGGCTATCAATAGAAGCGCAATTTTATTAGCTTTCCATTGCTATATTTCGTTATCTGATAAATTAATTAGAACCATGCATAAATTAGCGTTAAATAGATAAATAAAATCATCAATCGGGTAATTTTCCCGATTGATGATGTTATTTATTTATTTATATATTTCGTTTTCTGATAAATGAATTGTACCATGTAAAAATTAGCGTTGACTAAAAAAATAACCTCATCTATCTGGAAAATTACCCGATTGATGATTTTATTTATTTAGTTAACGCTAATTTATGCATGGTTCAAATTAAAATTTATCAATAACGAAATATAGCAATGGAAAGCTAAAAAAAATTGCGCTTTCTATTGATACCCGTATATACATATATCATAAAAACAGTAATAGATGAGCGGGAATCAGCCCGCCGTTGAGCCGAGTCATGCGAGTCAGCGAGAGACTGTTGCCTGTTTTATAAAACTGGCTTTTAAATGTATCTACATGTGCAATAGTCACTTGAATTTTTTTTCATACTTTCAAATGTATTGAACTATATTTTGCAAAAAAATCCTGATTTATATCGAATATATTTAAAGTAATCACTAGGGGATTTTGATTTGACAATGAAAGTTGTCTTCAACTTTCCATATCAAGACGATCCCGATCGTCTGACTCAGACTGACTGATTCAGACGGACTAACTTAAAGGGGCGAGAAAAAACCAACGGAGATCGTCTAACTAGACGGAAAAAGTGCTAGTTTTACGCCGCCTTAAGAATGTTTTCCAGTCAAACTCCTTGTCTAGCCTTGTGTTCAAATGATGGAATTATATCCCAAAATAAGTGATCTGGCAGTTCGAGTTCTTTTGCCTTTTGCTTAAACCTACCTGTGCGAAAGTGGGTTTTCTGGATTACTTACAATAACAAGTAAATCAAGGAACAAGCTGTCTGGATTACTATAGGGCAAAATAAACTGCCACCATCCGCCAAAGTATCGAGGACTGGAGCTACTTGCGGTCTCTCCCGAAGATGGAGACTGCCCTTTGGGACGATTGCGTTTGGCCACACTCTATATACTCATGGGTTCCTCATGGGGGGGGGCCACCCTCCTTTACTGTGATGATTGTTTGGTCCCCTTAACTGTGGGGGCACTTGCTGGTCGAGTGTCCCCAGTCTTGGGGACCTACGTGTGCAATTTTTGTCCCGGTGTCGCGGGTCGGACGGTGCTTACCGTCTCTCCCTGGCATTGGGAGGGGAAAGGGGTTTCTCTCCGGGACATGAAGTCCATACATTTATTAGAAGGCTGGCCTTCTCAACAAGTTATAATGTTTTAATATTAACTTATGATTGTTTTTAATGTACTCTTGTTTTTTATGTATTTCGTAATTTTCAATATTTTTATTTTATCTTAAATTTTGTTTTTAGGGTTTTTCTTTACATGCATCTTTTGTAAGCAGGCGTCAATAACCCCCCAGTTGCGGCGCCTTAAACTTTAATCAATCAAATTTACTTTATAACTACTTATCATACACAAACCACTATATTGTCTAATTACCCACTTTCCCATAATTGTTATAAAGTCTTTTTAAGGGGTGTTGACTAGCTATTTCTTTTATATTTTCATTCTTAGTTTAAATTAACTTTAAATTTTTACTTTTTATTTTTTCTCTGTTTCCTCACAAGTTTTTTATTCAAATTTCATTTCTTTTTCTCTTTTTCCATTTTCGCAGATGTTTACAAAAGTTTCAAATTCTATTTTCTCTTCATTTTTCTTGTCTCAATTTTTACTAATCAATCAATCATTGGGGGCATACACGGCTTTGCCTCCTCGTGCAGCGCCTCGAGAGCTATCACCAGGATCTCCAGCGATTCAGCTAAGATTACTGCATCATCGTCAAAAACAAGATTTAGTGATCTTGGTGTTGCCGGGGAGTAAATTTTCCC
>JACEEZ010006446.1:0-16763 GCA_016584305.1 Chionoecetes opilio | reverse complement strand
TATATAATATATATATATATTATATATATTTTTATATATTTATAATATATAATAATATATATATATATATTATTATGTATATATATAATATATTATATATATATATATAATAATATAAATTAATTATTATATTCTAAAACATATCACCACCAGAAGTGCAATGGGCCTGTTGCTTCAATTATCTGGTGTCAATTGCATTCAACCCTTTCGGCTGTAATTAGAAAAAAAAATCTCAACAATTAAAAAATCGTGAACGAGCGGGGTGTCATATCTTAATGTAAATGTTTTGTAGATTGAGATAAGAGTTATTATATATATTATGTTTTACTCGTACCTATAACATAACTGTTTTTGTTTTCTGTTATACTGAATATCTATATGGTTGCCAGTCACTGAAGAAAAAAAAAAAAAGGTTTTTCATCGATCTCTGATTCAAATACATATATTATTTAAAGTGTCACAGCAGCAATCCTAAATGTACATGAAAGATCAAACTAAGATACACCAATTAATGCCTAAAAATTCTAATAAATTGTGCATAACTGCTCTGATAGAACAATTATATTATATTCTTAATTCTCTTCTCGGCAAAGCAATTGATGAATACTGGTGGAGGATTGTTTGTGTGTGAGGCTCTATGGCGGTTGTTTCATGGTGGTGGTGGAGAGCCACTCACCCGGTCTGGTGGAGGGAGAGCAGTCCGTTCAGCTTGACGGGGTCCATGAAGTCTCCGCAGCCTGGCGGACGCTCAGCCACACACAGGAGTGAGGCACGGTTTTGCCCGCGGGGGGCGGCGAACGGGTGGGCGGCCGCCGACGGAGAACTCACGTAAGTAAAGAAAAGGGTGTGTTTCTGGCGTGGATGGCATTCCGTAGACGCTGACGATCATCACTTTGGCGTGCTCCAACGACTTTCCCTCACAGCCTCAGTAAGTGCCCCCAGGCCTCCTCCTCCTTGCTGTGACAATGCATGGACATGTTACTGTGTTCTCTCTCTCACACACTCTCACACTCGCACGCACGCACGCATAACCACACACGCACAAAGCTACAAATGCGCGCACACACACACACACACACACCCACACCCACACGCACACGCACACACACACACACACACACACAGAGGTGGGCACTTCCGAAAAAAATACTTCCGCCAAACCGCAACTTCCAAAAATTGCGGAAGTCCGAATTCGTTTGCGGATTTGGGGAAGTGTAAATGTTTGCTGATTTGCGTTTGCGGAAGCACTTCCGCAAACGCAAATATGTCCCCCAAACTCTCAATTTTGAACAATATTCTGCGCGGCTACGCGCACCGTCCAGAGAACGCTGCTTGCCCACCAGTGAGTGTCCCCCTTTTGATCAAATGGATTTTTTGATGGCCACAGCAATCTTGTACTCTGGGACTAAGAGTGCAGTGAAATGTGGGGGAGGGTGTATCCTGCTTCTTTTCTGTTAATACATGAGTGAGGCATAGGTGCGTCCTTGCCCCATCACTTTTCAACATTTGTATGTACTGGGTACTGGGCAAAGTTGTTGATCAAAATGATTGTTGAGCAACATCCCTCGGCAACACCAAAGATCACTGATCTTGTTGCTGCCGATGTTGCAGTAATCTTTGCCGAGTCGCTGGAGGTCCCCGGTGATGGCTCTCGAGGCGCTGCACGAGGAGGCAAGCCTTTGGGACTTAAGGTCTCCTGGGTCAAGACCAAGGTCCAGGTGTTTGGAGGGGTTACTAGATGAAACAGTACAGTCTGTTCATGCGTGCAGCGAGGACATTGATATCTTGGAAAGTTTTACATACCTTGGTAGCGCAGTCCATAATGACGGCGGGTCACGTCAAGAAGTCTTACGGCGGATTGACATAGCCCACGGTGTTTTGGACTTGCTCAGCACGAGTATTTAGCTTTGTCGGTACCCGTGCAGGAGGACAAAGATCTAGATCTTCAAGTCGCTGTGATCCCTGTCCTACTCTATGGTTGTGAGACATGGACACTAAATTAGCGAACTTGAAGAGGCGAATCGATGCTTTTGGTTTAAAAAGTGTTTTTCGCAGAAATCATGGGGGTATCGCTGGGATGATTTCGTGTCAAATCAGCGATTTTTCAGTGAGACTAAATCGAGACCTGCATAGTCCGTCAGCGCCAACTTCGGCTATATGGGCATGTGGCACGCTACCCTGGAAACCGACCTTCCCATAGGGTTGTATCGTAAGAGACAATCCGGCGTGGAGGAGGCCAAGAGGGGGCCCACAAGGCACGTGGCTGGACAAGTTTATGTTTCCTGTCGAGAGTTTTTTGGTATGGGAAGGGAACCTGCATGGGGACTCGGGCGTGGTGACCCCAGGAGTGTCGTCGTAGGTTGGGGGAGGCAACGCGCCTCCCGGGGGTATGCCCCCCAAAGATTGATTGACAACAATCCACCCCTCTTCAAGGTGCCTGTGGTCCTCCCTTTTTAACCCTGAGAATGTAGATGATGTGATATCATCAAGATGCTGTTCGAGGTCACGAATCAGGCTGTCTTGGATACCTCAGAAGGCAGCAGCCCAGATAAAGACGAAGAGGAATATTTGTTCTAGGTGAGACTTATTGATTTTATCGAGATCTACTGCAACCCTTCATTTCCCAATTGTGACGTTCATTACTCCAGTCATTATAGTAGCAATCTTGAGCGTCAAATTACTGTCATATTTATGATATATGTGCAATAATATATTTAAAAAAAAGAATCTAAGCACTTTCTATTTCTAGGTAACATAATTTTTTTTTCTGACTCTGATTACTTACATTTTTACTTAATGTACATATTACAAATGTATTTATTATTTCCGGGCTTTGATGACCCCCAGGACCAACAGCTCCCGAGGGCACCAACTCTACCCCCCTCTCCAAACAAAAAGGGGGGGAAAGAGCTTGAGAGTTGGTGGTTCAGAGAAGCCAGAGGAAACAAGCTGCTGGGGGCAGGCCATGTTTCCGCTCTTTCCCATGCCCCCTTTGGTAAATGTTTTTGTTAGGTACAACACGGCCATATCCAGCTCTCCCAGCTGTGGAGAGACTGTTCTTCCAGGGGCCGGACATTATGAAGGCCAAGAGAGCGAGTCTGCCCTCCCATAATTTTGAAAGATTGGGTTTGGTCTTCATGAAGGGGAACATGGCCCCTGCTCAAGATGGAACTATCACCAAAGGACTCTGAATGAGGAATCTGAGGTTAAGGGTCTGATATCATAGCAATGAAATATAATTTGGAGTGTAGTAAAACTTATACCATATCATTACCCCTTAGTGTGCATTTAAAAGTTGATATATTGAGTGGTGGTCAAAAATGAGGGGAAGGTAAAATGTAAGGTAAAACCCATCTGTGGGGCGCAGAGGGCTAAGAATAAAAAAAATACTAATATATATTTTATATCAATAATTATTCGCATAAATGATTTTTAATGATATATAAAATTTACTACCACAAAGTGTTTCCCTATATTTTTGTAAATATATGCAGAAAAAATATCACATAATTGGTTTGTGGCTTGCGGACTTCCGGTTGCGGAAGTGTGGAACTTCAAGGTATATATATATGTATATATTATATATATATATATATATTAGGGTGGTCCTTAAAAACAAAAGTTGGAATTGTTTTGTTCCTAACCCGGGAATTTGTTACCATTCAAGTGGAAATCACCCTGAAATTTTTTTATGGAATTCGGCTCGTGGGAAAAGATGTTGCACACATGACCCGAAGTTTTCCCTCTGTGACTCGTTCGATGGTCATGGTGTTATTGGAACATACTCCATTTCCTCCTCCTATTTTCACAATATTTCCTTCCGAATTCGATTCTACTTGTCAAAAATTAATTTTCTGAACATATTCTCCTTTCTTTTTCAGTTTGATATGGCGACTAGGAGCAAAGATTTTCTTGTGGTTCCCCAAACGGAGGTAATTGGCTCCAAACTCCTTCCAACAGAGAGGTTCTCGGGGTCGTTCTCCACCGTCTACAGCTCAAAAAGATGACTTCCGCGATGTCACGCTGGCCGTGACCCCCATGGTGGCTCAGTTTTGGGATATGGCGCGGATCCCAATGATCCGAAAAGACAACATTGTCACCAAGATTGAGAACTTCCCAGGGAGTACGACCCTCCTCAAGAAAGGTCGCTATCGGCGATCGGAGGCTCAAATCTCGAAAGAAAAGGATTTTGAGGTACTTCTCGACAACCTCTTCGACGTGGCACACGGGAATGCGCTGACCATGATGACCAACCAGGAGGACAAAGAGTTCCTCCTCGCCCAACGGGAGCCAGGACGTCGAGGAAGGATGGGCGGCGTCGATTCCGTCCTTGGCTGCTCAGGAGACGAGGCAATCTCTTCGCTTGGAAAAGGCCGCTGCTTTCTCCGCCCGCAAACAAGAAGAGGCTGCCGCTTCTCATCTGTGGCGCAGCTCGAGTCCTCGCCGTCGTCCAGCTCCAACACTTCAGCTTTTGTCTCAGATGAAGAATACGGAGCAGTTGGAGGAGCGAGTCCTGCGAAGCGGGGCGGAAACGGGCCACGAAGAACATCGTCTCTCCAGCACTGGCGGCCACGCTGGATCGAACCCAAGTGACCGATCGTTCCGCGACATACGTGCTGGGCTGAAGCCGCACGTTGCCTAGGCCAGAACGTCGAAGAGCTCAACATCAACCGCTCATCCATCCGACGCCCAAAGCTTGAAACATCGTGCGGCCATGGCATCAAAGATCAGAGAGGAGTTTCGGTCAGGAACTCCGCTGGTGGGTTTCCCCTGGGATGGCAAGCTCGTGATGGACCTGACCACGAAAGGGAACATGGGACCGTCTCCCGATCATCATTTCCGGGATTGGAGGCGCCCAACTGCTCGCCGTCGCCAAGTTGGGCAAATGGCACGGGAAGAAAAGCATGGCGGCAGCGGTGGTCTCGGCCCTGGAGACATGGGGAGTCGCGGATCAGGTAGTCGGGATGTCCTTCGACACCACGGCATCCAACACCGGCCGCAAAAAAAACGGGGCCTGTGTCCTCATCGAACAGAAAAAGGGGAAAGACCTGCTGCATTTCGCCTGTCGTCACCATATCCTGGAGCTGGGGGTACATGCGGTGTTCGTCCGTGTTCTTGGGTGTTCCTCATCGCCCGAGCATCTGCTCTTCAAACGCTTCCAAACCTCATGGGAGAGCATCGACCGAGAGGACTTCGGCACGGGAATCATGGTGGAGGAAGTGGCGACTGTTCTAGAGGACGTCAAGGATGAGGCTCTTCGATGGACTCTTCAAGTCCTTCAAGAGCGTGAGGACCTTCGCGATGACTACCGGGAATTGGTTTAAACTTTTCATCATTTTTCCTCGGTGGTGCCCCTCCGGTGGAATTCGATTTCCTTTCTCCTGGAGCAATGCACCAGGCCAGATGGATGTCAAAAGTCCTCTACTCCTTCAAGATTTGGATGTTCCGGGGCCAGTTCCGCTTGACGAAGAAGGAGGAGCGTGGACTCCAGCGGTTGTGCCTCTTTGTCGTCCGAGTCTACGCAAAGGCCTGGATTGAGGCTTCTTTCTCGGTTTAAGCCCCTCGACTCGACCTCGAACTCATCAAGGCCCTCGGCACCTACGACAAGATCGACCCTGAGATCGGAGACGTCGCGCTGGGCGAAACTGTCAAGCCATCTGTGGTACGTGTCAGAAGAACTGGTTGGGCTGTCCTTCTTCGACTCCGACGTGTCCTGCGAGACCAAAAAACGCCATGGTTACGGCCCTACGACGAGAGGAATTTTGACGGAGAGGACACGGCTCCGAAAAGAGTCACGCTTCCAAAGAAGTCGGTCCGAGATCTCCACCTGGAAGACTTCGTCAGTGGACGTACTCTCCACTTCTTCCGGAAGCTACACCTGGATGAGGCCTTCCTCGATCTGCCACCGGACTCGTGGCAGATGGACGAGGGGTTCCCGCGGTCCTCTCAGATCGTCCGGAACCTCGCTGTGGTGAATGACCACGCGGAAAGAGGAGTTGCGCTCATCCAAGAGTTCAACGGATCCCTCACAAAGGATGAGGAGCAGCTTCAGTTCCTCCTTCAAGTGGTGGCGGACCACCGGAAGGCCTTCCCGGACCCGCGGAAGCGCACCCTGGCCCACACCAGGCCACAGTGAGGAGCCCGGCAAGCACGATACCCCCGCCTTTTGAGCGGCTAATACCTCAACTGAGGGGGACCTGGAGCCAGGGCCAGGGTGAAATTGGAGGAGGCGTGTGCAACATCTTTTCGTGAACCCATTCGGCTGAAAATTACTCACATGTATTTCATAACATAGAACATATATCCGGGTTAGGAACATAAAGTTTCTCAAAATTAAATTGTTTCATACATACTAAGGACCCCCCTAATATATATATATATATATATATATATATATTTTATATAAAAATATAACATATATATATACATATATATATATATATATATATATATATTTTATATATATATATATATGTATATATATATACATATATATATACATATATATTTTATAATTATATATTATATGTATATAAAAATATATATATATATTTATATACATATATATATATAATATTTTTTTCAGACTTACTCTTCAGTGCCCCACAGATGTTATAGCTCACATTTTACCCTCTACTCATTGTGACTGTTAAGGCATTATAGGCATTATAAGGGTAGAAACGTATGTATGTGTTGTAAGTATGGGTGTGGCACTTGGTGTGGCACTAGGTGTGGCACTTGGGGCCACCGGTCTCCCCTAGTTACCGCAGACTCAGCATTATGAAGGGGCCGGGCCGACCAGCAAGGTTATATAGAGATGTCACGTAGCTTATTATGCATCTCTTTAAATATAGATGGTAACATGGTAGATATTTATAGAGAGTAGTTATATTATATGTTTGTTTTATGGTAGAAACATTACTTGCTATGATTATATGTTTAAGAGTGGAGCAGGATATATGTCTCATGGATAAACTGAGCACTTGACACCTGGGCGAGAGAGGCAGGGGGCTTCACCGCTGCCCTCGACTACAGCCGGGGAGAGAGGGCGATTGCCAGTGCTAGGGGAAGACGTTGTTTCACAGGGACTCCTGTAATATTCGTCGAAGTGTATATATTGTTGTAAATTAACACAATAATACTACCTCAATTACCCTGGCGTCTCTCTACATCCTCACGACACCACTAATATTCCCCACGAAACAGATTCATTGGTACAAGTGTAGTGGACCATTTACTCACCCCACCAAGACGGTGAGTACCTATGTGAGTAGATTACTCGCGTAAGAAATATCCAGAACATTGTGGTGGCGGCGTGTGGCACGAATGAATACTTATCAGTGCTAAACATTTAATTACAATCTCTGTGATCTAATTGTGGGAAATAGTGGTTGTGAGAGCGACGAAACTTTTTGAAGCGGAAAACGAAACTTTTGAACCAAGCAGCAGCTTGGCGAGTGAGTGATACATTAAGAACAAGGAGGGCCGAGAAAGACGGTGTGAAACAGACAGCCTCCAGTACCACCTACCTCACGGTGAATTTTCTCAACACTTCCAATTACCATACGTCTACGCCTGTTTCAAGAGGAAAGAAGCGATGGTGATTAACGGACATTAATGAGTATTTAATTGAGAACTATCGTCCTGCGACCGTATTCCCGGGGAAATTAAGCTACTCATTTCACTCATCTCAATCTACAATCTCGTCCTACGTACAATCTTTTGTCCCTACTGCAACAAGGTGGGACATACAGAAAAGAAATGCCTCCGCAAGAAAGCAGACACGCGAAAGGCATCAACCAGTGGGTTTGAAAAATCAAACTACAAAGCCATCCACGTTCCGAGGGGATTCCTTCAAGCAGGATTAAATCTTCCTTTTCCTTCCGGGGGAGAGGACATAATTAGCACATAATTAGTAGGGAGTCCTACTATTTGCGCGATCCACGGTACGGGTACTCACGATCCCGACCATTGTACCAGAAAAAAAGATGCTCGCGAAAAACTATGAGAAAAAGGTTGGCTGTGGGAGAGGTAAGTCGTCGGGGGGAAGACATGCGAGCCTCGCCCGCACCATCCAGGTTAACTCAACACAACCGCGAGAGAGATTTTCCTCGCGCAGGCACGGCGGATTTGTCGATTTACCACAATATAGTGGCTGCCTGCCAACAAAAAAAAATCATGGCAAAACCCACGAAGGTAAGCCATCAAAAACCTTTTCCTGGCTGTGGACACTGGAGCTACTGTAAATGTACTCTCTGAAGAGCCCTATGAGGCTCTAAGGAGGAGTGCACGTGGTGGCCGGTGGCCGTTACGCCAGAGGGGATTTGAATGTGAAGGGGGGTCACCAGGTTCATCTTTAAAAATAAAGGGAACAGTGATCTTACCTATTACTTTGAAAAAAAGGGGTTTTCCTCCGGTTCGTATGGAGTTCTATGTAGCATCCAACTTTCAGCTCCCTGTAACGGGCTGTTGGGTTTAGCTACGATTAAGTCTAATCGAATTGGGATAGATCCAAAAACTTAAAATTTAATAACATTAAAGGGAAGCATTTTAAAGGCGATGGACTCTCTTATGTCTTGACTCCCCTAAATGTCAAATCATCAGAGGGAAGAGAGGCGATAAGCGAGGGCCACCGACTGGTGTAGTTCCCTCAATTCATGTCTCTAACGCTCGCGTGAATCTTACAGCGGGTGGAAATTTGTGAAGGCCACGATTTTCGGTGACCACGAAATCCCCGATCGTATGGCAATACGTGTTCCAGTGACGGTTCCCGATGCACCTATAGACGTGAAGTATGTCTTGATGGCCCCAGTAAAGTAAAAGATTGGGCGTAGAGCGACACTTAGCACTGTCGGCGCAAAACATGTCACATCAGCATTGGTTGTTAACCCCCACAGGTGGACCAGTGCGAGTTAAACATGGGGTTTTCCTTGGGGAAGGGTTGGTGTATGATCGAAAGGTGGTACCTGAACCATTGGAGTTACCTACTGCTTGTGTTGCTACGGTGCAGAAGTCCGCCGTTGACATCGAGCAGGGTTGGGTACCAACCCTCAGTTCGCTTGTCAACGTCGTGGGGCTACCCGGCGTTAAAGCACTCGCTCTTGGAACTTTTGGGTCAGTACCGAAATGTCATAACCCCTCCCCGGTGAAGCTCTTGGTGCTACCGATTAAAGCGGAGCTCACATTAAACTCAGTCCAGGGACCAAAAACCCGTCTACATTCCTGCTTACAGGCTACCTCAAGCCAAAAGGGGCTGGGGTAGAAACACATGTAGAGGAAATGTTGGAGCAAGGAGTTATTCAACACTCGTGCTCCCCTGGAACAGTCCTTTGTTCCTTGTCCGAAGAAGGATGGAACTTTTCGCCCAGTTATTGACTTTCGGCGAGTGAATCAGGTCTCAGAAGATGACAGGGATCCATTACCAGTCTAAAAAGATCTGCTCATGTCGTTAGGTCCGGGTAATACGATTTTCAGTAGTTTGGACCTTTTGTCGGGGTACTGGCAGGTACCCATGGCAGAAAACCTCCAGAGAGGTAACGGCGTTCAGTACGCCGGGAGGGCACTACGAATGGCTTCGGATGCCGTTTGTCTTGAAATCCCCCGCCGCTTACTTTTTAGAGAATGATAAATACAATTTTTGACGGTTATGATAGGTAACTCCGTGTTCGCATACCTGGATGATATTATAATTGCTAGCAAAGCATGGGGTCTCACTTTAAAACTTTAGAGTCAGTTTTGCAGGACTGTTGTCAGCTGGTCTCAAAGCCAAGTTCACCAAGTGAATTTTGAAAGCTAAGATTAGCTTCTTAGGCCATACTGTCGACCGGGGATCCACAATGGGCGATAAGTATGGCCGTCAAAAACTTCTCAACTCCAGAGTTTTGAGAAAAGTTAGATCCTTTTGGGACTAGCGGGCTTTTGGCCCCTGTTAAAAAAAAAAAAAAAAAAAAAAAAAAAAAAAAAAAAAAAAAAAAAAAAAAAAAAAAAAAAAAAAAAAAAAAAAAAAAAAAAAAAAAAAAAAAAAAAAAAAAAAAAAAAAAAAAAAAAAAAAAAAAAAAAAAAAAAAAAAAAAAAAAAAAAAAAAAAAAAAAAAAAAAAAAAAAAAAAAAAAAAAAAAAAAAAAAAAAAAAAAAAAAAAAAAAAAAAAAAAAAAAAAAAAAAAAAAAAAAAAAAAAAAAAAAAAAAAAAAAAAAAAAAAAAAAAAAAAAAAAAAAAAAAAAAAAAAAAAAAAAAAAAAAAAAAAAAAAAAAAAAAAACCCCCTTTCCAGCTTATCAGTGAATTACTCACCATTTTTCCTGTCGATGACAAGGTACTGTGCCGAATTGGCCACAAGAAAAAAGATTTCCAAGTGGGAAAAATATGTTATTCCTGACGTTTTGTTCCGACGGTACTCAAAATTGTGCACGATATGCCCATGGCTGGAACATCGGGACGTAATCGTTACCCTAGCAGCCCGAGGCGGTGGTATTTTTGGCCGACGATGCGTTGGTGGACATTGAAGAATATGTTGCCAGGTGTGTTTCTTGTACCCCCAAAACAAAGGGACGAACTCCAGGATCCCGCTCCTATATTAGAATACCCACCACTTGAGCAAACCATTTGGGGCGTAGTTTGCAATAGAATCTAGCCATCATACCAGGCTTACCTGGTGTTTCGCCCAAAAGGGTCCCCAAAACCCTGGTTAAAAAAAAAGGCCCCATGGGGGATTCCCCCGGGAAAATTCAAAAGGTTTCTGACCAAACTCTGTCTTATTCGACGCCCATTCTTGTCACCTTCCCCCCCCCCCCCCCCCCCCCCCCCCCCCCCCCCCCCCCCCCCCCCCCCCCCCCCCCCCCCCCCCCCCCCCCCCCCCCCCCCCCCCCCCCCCCCCCCCCCCCCCCCCCCCCCCCCCCCCCCCCCCCCCCCCCCCCCCCCCCCCCCCCCCCCCCCCCCCCCCCCCCCCCCCCCCCCCCCTTTTTTTTTTTTTTTTTTTTTTTTTTTTTTTTTTTTTTTTTTTTTTTTTTTTTTTTTTTTTTTTTTTTTTTTTTTTTTTTTTTTTTTTTTTTTTTTTTTTTTTTTTTTTTTTTTTTTTTTTTTTTTTTTTTTTTTTTTTTTTTTTTTTTTTTTTTTTTTTTTTTTTTTTTTTTTTTTTTTTTTTTTTTTTTTTTTTTTTTTTTTTTTTTTTTTTTTTTTTTTAATTCTTGCGAGTCCAGGGCAAGTCTCCTCACTACATACTTTATGGTGCGGATAAACGGATGCCATATGACCTATTGGCCAAGCCCAATAACCTGTGTATAACATAGATAGCTATCTGGATCCCGCATTTGCATGTCTTACTAATATACACAAAAAGGTCAAGTAAAGCAAGCAAGCTACAAGCTTTCTCGTGCCGAGATGATGGCACAAACACATAGCGTGCGGTTTTCCTATTACAATAAGAAAAGGGGATACCGTAATGGTTCAAAGTCCAAGTAGGAATTCCAAGTTGGCGCCGAAATTCCTTGGGCCCGCGCCTTTTGTTGGTCTGAAAATGAGGTAAAAGGCCCCTCGGGGACCAAACCAACCGGCTTTTGCGAGGCTTATGGATTACCATCCCACCCACCATTCTCCCCTTCAAACTCCTGTTCCTTAAATCATTATATCTTCAAGACACGGACCCAGAAGCTAACCTTTATGTTATAACCCCCCCCTATCGACCCACAACCGGGGGTTGTTTTTTTGGGCCCCGTGCGGGGGGGGTTAAAATTTTTCCTTTTTTCTTTTTCCCCCCCAAAGGGAAAAATCCAACCCCCTTTAAAAAACCCCCCAATTAGCCCTACTGGCTAATTTCTAATTTCCAGATCCGGCCAAAACCTTTTTTTGAAAATTTTCAATTTGTTTTTCCCTTTTTTAAAACCTATGTAGCCCTTTTCTTAATAACTTTTTCCTTTTCCAAACCAAGGGATTCCCCCGGTAAACGCGATTCCGAACAGCTTTAATTTTCTTGTAAAAATTTGCAGGTTTCTCGCCAACCACCACCAATCGGCCCACCTTTAAAAGGAAATCCTTACCGTTGGAAACCCGGCGGAAAGACGGGTTTGGTTACCTACCCTTGGCCATTTAAAAATTGTGGGGCCCCCAATTCCCCCCACTACAATTTTTAAAAAAGGAGCCATAGCCTATTGGCCACCCTAAATGGTATCATGATATATTGGGGGTTTTTTTTTTTATCACAAAAATCGTAAGCAAAATAAACTTTTGTGGGAAGTGGGCCAAAAAACCCAATTTTTTTTTTTTAAAAAAAAAAATACCTTGGTTAAAGTAAGAGGTTCCCGTTGGTTTTGGGCCCCGTTTTTTTAAAAAAACTCCCCAAAAGTTTGGGGAAACCCTTCTTCAAAAAAACCCAAAAAAAATTAAAAACATTTTTAAAAAAAAACCCCGGGGCCCCTTTTTTGTTTTTACCGCCCCGGCCCCTCCAACCCCTCCCAACCGGTTAAAACAAAACCCTTAATTTTCTTTCCCCGTATTAAAGCATTTTGCATGTTTTTAAAAAACTTAAGGCATGCCATAAGCTAAACCCTTTTAAAAACTTTAAAACCCCAAATTTTTACCTTCTAGGTTTTTTTTGCACATTTCACATTGGCACTAGGGGGGTTTTTTTCCCCCCACTTTTCCCCCGAAAGGGGATGGAATTTGACATTTTTTTAAAGGTGCCCGGGAAAAATTAAACCGCTGGGGGTTAATAAATTTTTGGGCCTTGTATGCTTTTCCCCCCGGAATTCCCAAAGGTTTTGGGCCACTTGGGTTTTTTTTTCTTCCAAAAATTTTTAAAAAAATCCCCTGTTCCCCTCTCTTCGAAACATTCTCCCTAGAATAATTTTTTGTTCCTAAAACCTTCTCTGACGAGTCGCAGTAAAACCGCGGCTTGGAAACGCCTCTCCTGATTACCCAAACCCCTTGTTTTTATTCCCAGGTACTATAGCTACTTTTTTTTTGAGTTAAGCAAGCTATCACGTTAGGCAAGTATCTTTTAGTGGAAAATTTCAAAATTCACAGGTCTGACAGGTATAGCACATTTTTAACATGGTTGGGGACTTTTTTTTCGGCCCCGCGTGGGCGCGCCAGGTGGTGACCGAGAATGTTAAGGCATTAAGGCATTATAAGGGTGAAAGAGTAGTGTTAATAGGGGTGTGGCACTTGGTGTTGGCACTAGGTGGGGGCACTTGGGGCCATGGTCTCCCCAGTTCCCACAAATCAGCATATAAAGGCCCCCGGGCCGACCAGCAAGGCTAATAGAGAGTCAGTAGTTATTATGCTCTATTAAATTTTGATGGAACATGGTAGATATTTATAGGGTTTTTATTTTGTTTGTTCTAGGTGAAAACATTATTTTGCTCATGATATATGTTTAAGAGTGGAGCGGGAAATATATGTCTCATGGAAAACTGAGCCTTGACACGGGGAGAGAGAGGCGGGGGGGCTTCCCCCGCTCCCCCTCGACTACACCCGGGGGGAGAGGGGGCCCGATTGCCAGTGCTAGGGAAGACGTTTTTTCAAAAGGGATTTGTATATTCGTGAAGTGTATATATTGGTAAATTAACACAATAATACTACCCAATTACCGGCCCTCTCTACCTCTCACGACACCACTAATTTTCCCCCACGAAAAAAATTGTTTGGGAAAGGGTAGGCCATTTACCCCCCCCCACAAGACGGTGAGTCTCGCGTAAAAAAAATACCCCCATAACAGACCACCCTCAATATATAAACTTAAGAAACCATAAGGGGAAATAATTAGTATAAGTACACTACACTTCTAAATTTAACATTGATATTATATAAGACCCTTAACCTCAGACTCCTAATTCAGGGGTCCTCTGGTGAATTCTATATTGAGCAGGTCCATGTTCCCCTTCATGAAGACCAATCTCTCAAAATTATCGGAGGTCAGACTCGCTCCTTGGCCTTCATGATGTCCGAACCCTAGGACAACAGTCTCTCCCCCAGCTGCAGAGCTGGGTATGGCCGTATTGTACTTAACAAACACATCTACCCAGGCGGCATGGGAAAGGGCGGGAAACATGGCTGGGTCCAACAGCTTGTTCCTCTGCTTCTCTGAACACCAACTCTCAAGCTCTTTCCCTTCTTGTTGGCGAGGCCGGTAGAGTTGGTGCCCTCTGTAGCTGTGGGTCCTGGGCTCCCCCAAACCCTGGAAAAAAATAGATAAATGTGTAATATATATTAATAATAATAATAAATATTATATTATATATTTTATATATTATATTATATATTGTATAATATATATTAAGTAAAAATATTAAGTAATCGGAGTTTGAAAAAAAAATACTGTTACTTAGAATATACCGTGCTTAAATATCTCTAAAATATATTATTGCACATAATTAATAAATAATACAATAATTCATCAGCATGACACTCAGATTGCTAATAAATGACTAGGAGTAATGACTGTCACAAATGACTGTACATGCAATTTGATCTCGATAAAATCAATAGGTCTCAACCTTGAAAATATCATCCTCTTCGTCTTGATCTGGGCTCCCTGCCTTCTGAGCTATCCAAGACAGCCTGCTCCGTGACCTCGAACATCAGTCTTGATTTCACGCATCTACCTTCTCAGGGTTAAGAAGGCGGACCACGGGCAGCTTGAAGGGGGTATATTGCTGTGGTTATCAAAAAGTCCATTTGATCAAAGAGGGAGAGCCCACTGGGGGGCAAGCAGCGTTCCCTGAACGGTGCGCGTAGCCGCGCAGGAATCGTGTTCAAATTGGAAATTTGCGGACATATTTGCGTTTGTGGGAAGTACTTCCGCAAACGAAAATCCAAAAAACATTTACACTTCCGCACATCCCCCAAACGAATTCGGACTTCTGCAATTTGCGGAAATATTGCGGTTTGCGGAAGTGCCCACCTCTGAGAGGACAGGACCGGACAGGACAGGACACAGACAGACAGACAGACAGACAGACAGACAGACAGACAGACAGACAGACAGACAGACAGACAGACAGACAGACAGACACACACACACACACCCCCACAAAACATGTGCTCCAAGAAAGTGGCATCTTACCGCAGGGCTCCAGGCCGCGGCGAGGGGGGCGGGTGAGGTGGGTGTGAGGGTGATGGGGACAGCGTGGGCTAGACTCTCGGGGCTCAGGTCCCGCATTTCCACTGTCATGTTGGCTACCACGTCCGTCTGACCCCAGTGTGTGTCGGACACCAGAAAGTGGAGCTCGTCCCTGCGGTTAGAAAGGGGGGATTCATGAGCCTCACAAAAAAAAAGGGGAAAGCATGGGGGAGGTTTTTTTTTGTGTGTGTGTGAATATGAAAAACCCCCAAAAAAATATCCAACCTCGGTAAAAAATATAATGCCTGGTGATTTCAGCTAAAAAATAAAACAAAGGCTTTGACAATTTCAGCTAAGTCTGTCCTTACTTCCTCTCCCTCAGCTGCGTGGAGGCGAAACTTCCCCGGTTGAGGGCTGCAGGGTGAACAGTGGGTGGGGAGGACCTGCCCGCTGAAGGTCTTGTCCTCGAGGTCCCAGTCATCAGGGTCGTCCACATACACCCCCTCCCCAGGGCCCACGTCAAAACCCTGCGCCCTAAAGAGAAGAGGACAAAGAGAAGATTAAGATTACCCTTTTTTCATGTTTTTTGGGAGCCATGCATGACGTAAGCCTCTTAGTAATGTGGGAAATTTGAAAATAAAGTGTAGGAACAGAAAAGGGACTGTGTCCAGTAGTTACTGACACCTGGGTTTCAGTGAGGGAAGGGTGAGGTCCAAAAAAAGGAGAGGTGATGTTCCCCGGATTGGTAGTATGTAAGACCGCGAATATTGCAGAAATATATAGAGACAGTACAGTTAGAGGAAGGTCAAGGGCACCCGTGTCGGACACCTTTTGATCAGTAGACCTGGGGAAAAACTTTTGGCCCCTCCCCCGATGGGGACTCGGGGTCTACGGACGTCAACTACTACCAGTACTACAACATACTATAGACACAACAGCAACTACCCCAAAACTTTATTTTCGGGTATAACCCTGTTCTTTTAAGAGTTACATAATACATTCTCCCTCTTTACTACACCACAACACACACACACACCACACACACACACACACACACACAACACACACACACACACCACACACACACACACACACACACACACACACGCCCCCGTCCCCATGGTCCAGTTGATAGCGTGCTGGCTGCCATTCTGTGGTAGCCGGTTCGAATCCTCGCTGCTCCCTGGGATATTTAACTGACAAATTCGGGTGGTTACTGTCCCCCTTGAACAAGGGGATGGGTGGGGGTGGGGGTGTGAGGTCCCAGCATTGCCCAAAGATCGGTAATAATGAGCTCCAAGCTCGCATGAGAGGGTGAAACTGACGATCGCGAGCCAGCTCGCGTGAAAAAAGACCATGGGTGAATAACACACATTATGCAAAACTTTTCCTCAAACCTGAATCTCCACAGATGGACGATCTTGGCTCCCGGCCTCATGGGGTTATCATTTATTTTCGTGGACGAGTACAGTAACTGGGTGGGGTGGCTGCCAGGCCTCCCGCGTCCTCCACCCTCACCTCCGCCGTCAGCTGACTCTGCTCTTCCCTGTCCAGCGCAACCATCGACCACAACTCGGCGGGCCCCCTCGCCCGCTGTCCAGATCTGCAGCGGCACAGCGTTCGTGTTGCCGTGGTAAAGGAAATGAAAAAAAAAAAACAATGAATATATACTATCATAAAATGAAATACCCTAAATTTTTAATGAAAGAC
>JACEEZ010006445.1:0-10209 GCA_016584305.1 Chionoecetes opilio | reverse complement strand
AGGGGGGAAGGAGGAGGGAGGAGGGAGGAGAGGAGGAGGGAGGAGGCACCAGCAATTAATGACACTGACCTAAAACTTCCTCTCTTTTCCCCTCAATTTACAGTTACTTGAAGAAGAAGAAGAGGAAAGAAGAATTAACAGGAAGAAAGATCATAAAGAAAGAAGAAGAAAGAAGAAGTAAGTAAGAGAACCAGAAGAAGAACCACAAGAAGAAGAGGAAGAAGTAAGAAGAAAACCAGAACCTTCCATAAAAGAGAGAGATGGAGAGAACGAGAGAAGGGGAATGAGAAGAGAGGAGAGGAGAGAGAGAGAAGAGAGAGAGAGAGGAAGATAGAGAGGAGAGAGAGAGAGGAGAGAGAGAGAGAGAGAGGAGTTATAAAGGGAACAAGGCCGACTTAAATGCTAGGCCTCTTCTCTTTCCTCCTCCTCCTCCTCCTCCTCCTCCTCCTGGGCGCTAATTACCTCCGTGCTTCCCCCAACGAGCGAAGTTCTGTGGCGCACAATGAAGGATGAATTATGGGAAAGAGCTGATGATTTATGAACACTACCAAGGAATGTAGGAAGAAGATGTTTGGTTTCTGAACAGGAAATGAAAGACGGAGACAAATAACTAGGAAGAATGATGAGAAAATGATGATAATAATGATAATAATAATAATAATAATAATAAGTCCTTTGTGATGTTGTAGTGACCTTGTCGGTCTACATGGTTGATAAATAGACACCCAGGTTGTGGTTTGCTGGTTTATTGGAGACTGTGGACAGAGCTGTATGTGGTACTGTGGTTGAGCTCTAACTAAGTTGTCTCTACAAGAGACGGGCTTTTAAAGGAGCCACGATACTCACGACCTGACTACCCGATGACCTGACGTCTGAACACTTGGCGACGGCTGAGGTCGGGTTTATGAGATTAAGGGATTAGCCAGCCAGGTGTGGTGTGAGTCACCACAGTACTCTCCTTCCTCACAAAAAAAAAAAAATATTATACATATAAAACTTATAAAAAAAACATAGAGGTGCCAAGTGCCGAGGTAATGTAGGTAGGGCAACTGTCCAGTCTTCACGTTGGAGCGGTAGCTGCAAGATTAGATAGGAGGTGCCGAGGGGAAGGGAATGCAGGTAGGGCGGCTGTCCAGTCTTCACGTTGCAGCGGTAGCTGCAAGATTAGATAGGAGGTGCCGAGGATCGCTGCTGCTGTGATTGCTGTCACAAGATCTGGAGGGAGGCTTGCGATGCAAGGTGTCTTCGTGGGAAAGCGAAGTGTCCAAGGCAATCGGCTCCCAAGATAGCTTGTGTTGCCATGCAGTGCCCGTGCGTTGCAGGGCCTTGCTGGAGGCAGGGGAAGGTGCAGGACGCAGCGTGAGGCAGCAGGAAGCAGCGTCAGGGAGCAGGAGTCAGCGGAGGACGAGGAGTAGCACGTGGCGGCAGGAGGCAAGGGCGGGCGGCGGGATGCGGTACCCGTGCGTTGCAGGGCCTTGCTGGAGGCAGCAGGACGCAGCGTGAGGCAGCAGGAGCGAGGAGTAGCACTTTGGCGGCAGGAGACTGGGCTGATGGTGCCCTTAGATGGCTTCGTCAGGCGTAGCGTGGCAGCATGCTGGACCGTGGGCGTGGGCGGCTAGTGGCGCTGGTGACGGTGACGGCGGCGAGGGGCAGCACCAGGGGTGGCGGCAGGGGCGGCGGCAGGGCTGGGTGGCAGGGCGTGGGACACAAGCCGTAGGAGGGCGTGTGTGGGTGCGCTGAGATGGGTGGCGGCAGGGCTGGGCCGAGGTGAGCAGCGTGCCGTGGCGTCGTCAGGCATCGTGGACGGCAGGCGGCGGGATGCGGTGCCCGTGGTAGGCGGCGTGGTGGCGGCAGGACGCGGGGTGAAGGCCGCCCGTGGCGGCGTGGCAGCGCGGCGGGCGTGATGGGGGGGGCGAGAGGCAGGCCCCCCCCCTGGGTGTGTCTTGTCACTCCGTTGGTCACCAACTGTAGTGACCTTGTCACTACATGGTTGATAAACAGACACCCAGGTTGTTAGTTGGTTTATTGGAGACTGTGGACAGAGCTGTATGTGGTACAGTGGTTGAGCTCTAACTAACTTGTCTCTACAAGAGACGGGCTTTTAAAGGAGCCACGATACTCAAGACCTGACATCTGACGCCTAATCTCATAATTGGCTGTTGAGACCTGACGTCTGACCAGAGGACACCTGAAGGTGATTAGCCAGCTGTTCAGTCGGTGAGATCTGTAGGACAGGATTAAGAGAGAGGCGTGGACCGGACGGTGATTAACTCTAGTGCCCTGGGAGGTAATCAGCCAGCTGTGGTGTTCACCACAGTACTATCCTTCCTCAAAAAAAAAAAAAAAAAATATTATACATATAAAACTTATAAAAAAAAAACATAGAGGTGCCAAGTGCCGAGGTAATGTAGGTAGGGCAACTGTCCAGTCTTCACGTTACAGCGGTAGCTGCAAGATTAGATAGGAGGTGCCGAGGGCCGCTGTTACAAGATCTGGAGGGAGGCTTGCGATGCAAGGTGTCTTCGTGGGAAAGCGAAGTGTCCAAGGCAATCGGCTCCCAAGATAGCTTGTATTGCTCTGCTGAGCCCGTACGTTGCAAGGCCTTGCAAGTAGCAGGAGGCTGCAGGACGCAGGATGGGGCCGCAGGAAGCAGCGTAGGAGCAGGGACGAGGAGTAGCACTTTGGCGGCAGGAGACTGGGCTGATGGTGCCCTTAGATGGCTTCGTCAGGCGTAGCGTGGCAGCATGCTGGACCGTGGGCGTGGGCGGCTAGTGGCGCTGGTGACGGTGACGGCGGCGAGGGGCAGCACCAGGGGTGGCGGCAGGGGCGGCGGCAGGGCTGGGTGGCAGGGCGTGGGACACAAGCCGTAGGAGGGCGTGTGTGGGTGCGCTGAGATGGGTGGCGGCAGGGCTGGGCCGAGGTGAGCAGCGTGCCGTGGCGTCGTCAGGCATCGTGGACGGCAGGCGGCGGGATGCGGTGCCCGTGGTAGGCGGCGTGGTGGCGGCAGGACGCGGGGTGAAGGCCGCCCGTGGCGGCGTGGCAGCGCGGCGGGCGTGATGGGGGGGCGAGAGGCAGGCCCCCCCCCTGGGTGTGTCTTGTCACTCCGTTGGTCACCAACTGTAGTGACCTTGTCACTACATGGTTGATAAACAGACACCCAGGTTGTTAGTTGGTTTATTGGAGACTGTGGACAGAGCTGTATGTGGTACAGTGGTTGAGCTCTAACTAACTTGTCTCTACAAGAGACGGGCTTTTAAAGGAGCCACGATACTCAAGACCTGACATCTGACGCCTAATCTCATAATTGGCTGTTGAGACCTGACGTCTGACCAGAGGACACCTGAAGGTGATTAGCCAGCTGTTCAGTCGGTGAGATCTGTAGGACAGGATTAAGAGAGAGGCGTGGACCGGACGGTGATTAACTCTAGTGCCCTGGGAGGTAATCAGCCAGCTGTGGTGTTCACCACAATGTAAAAAAAAAAAAAACTAATAATAATAATAATAGTACAAAAATAACTTCCAAAGAAAATAAAAAGGGGGAAAATAAAATAAAATAGAAGGCAAATTTAAAATAATAAAATAATCCCTTAAAAAAATTAATCTCATAAAAGAATAAAAAATGAATGAAAACATAAATAAATGTACGAATAAAAACAAAACAAAAACTATCTATAATAATCAAGAAAATATCAATAATTTCAAATAAAACAAAAATATGACAATTCAAAGAAAAAAACGAAGAGGAAAACTACACAAGCAAAATAATAACATGTATTTAGTTTTTCTAAGACGGAGGAGGAGGAGGAGGAGGAGGAGGAGGAGGAGGAGGAAGGAGGAGGAGGAGGAGGAGGAAGAGGAGGAGGAAGAGGAGGAGGAGAGGAGGAGGAGAGGAGGAGATTAAAGGAAGAAGAAAAACAGAACAAATTAATATGAAGCGAGGAAAGCAAAAGTCAGCAGGGAGGAGGAGGAGGAGGAGGAGGAGGAGGAGGAGGAGGAGGAAGAGGAAGAGGAGGAGGAGGAGGAGGAGGAGGAGGAGGAAGAGGAAGAGGAAGAGGAGGAGGAGGAGGAGGAGGAGAGGAGAGAAAGGAAGAGGCGAGGACGAGGAGGAGGAGGAGGAAGAGGAAGAGGAAAGAGGAGGAGGAGGGAGAGAGGAGGAGGAGGAGGAGTGAAGAGGAAGAGGAAGAGGAAGAGGAAGAGGAGGAAGAGGAGGAGGAGGAGGAGGAGGAGGAGGAGGAGGAGGAGGAGGAGGAGGAGGAGGAGAGAAGTTAAGCTACTGCAAAATAGGACTGGTAAAAGGGGAGATGTATGTGATGGTTAGAGATTTGTAGCTGGGGAGTGAGGGGAGAGAGGGGAGAGGGAGGGGAAGTGAGGGGAGAGGAAGCGTAAATTTATGAGCTCGGGAATTTATGGAATTAAAATGGGGTGCAGAGACGAGTGGGATTTCGGGGGGGGAGGAGGGGGGATTTTTTAGGGGGGGAGGTGGGGGCCCATTTTTTAGGGGGGGAAGGGGGGTACTATGGAGGAGGGGGGTAGGAGTGAGGGGAGAGTAGTATAGGAGGGAGGAGGGAAGGAGGGAAGGAGAGGATGGAAGGAGGGAAGGGAAGGATGGAAGGAGGGAAGGAGAGAGGGAAGGAGGGGGGGTAGGAAAAAGGGGGGTAAGAGAGGGGGGGGGGTTTAAGAGGGAGGGGGTGAAAGGGGATATAAATAGAGGGGGAAGGGGAGATAAGATACAGGAGGAGAGAGGAGGTAGGAGGAGGAGGAGGAGGGAGGAGGAGGAGGAGGGGATGCGGAGAGGAGGAGGAGGAGGAGGAGGAGGAGGAGGAGGAGGAGGAGGAGAGAAAATGTGATCAAAAATAATGTGAATTGGAGGGAAATGAATATAAATGATAATGATAATAACAAAAATAACAATATTAATAATTTAAAATAAATAATAATAACAATACCTATAACAATGCTAATACTAATAACAATACCTATAACAATGCTAATACTAATAACAATAGAACAATAATACAGAAAATAGTCATTCCAGTTTATATTACAAACCCCCCCCAAAAAAATATACAGTTTCACGTATAAATCAAACAAACCTAAATCGTAATAATACACCTTTGAATCTACCTGTATAAGGGTAAATAGAGGGGAAATCTACCTGAATCTACCTGGCTGAGGGGAAATAGAGGGGAAATATACCTGAATCTACCTGGCTGAGGGTAAATAGAGGGGAAATCTACCTGAATCTACCTGTATAAGGGTAAATAGAGGGGAAATCTACCTGTATAAGGGTAAATAGAGGGGAAATCTATCTGAATCTACCTGTATAAGGATAAATAGAGGGGAAATCTACCTGTATAAGGGTAAATAGAGGGGAAATCTACCTGTATAAGGGTAAATAGAGGGGAAATCTATCTGAATCTACCTGTATAAGGGTAAATAGAGGGGAAATTTACCTGTATAAGGGTAAATAGAGGGGAAATCTACCTGAATCTACCTGTATAAGAGTATATAGAAGGGAAATCTACCTGGTTGAGGGGAAATAGAGGGAAATCTACCTGGCTGAGGGTAAATAAAGGGAAATCTACCTGGCTGAGGGTAAATAAAGGGGAAATCTACCTGGCTGAGGGGAAATATACCTGGCTGAGGGTAAATAGAGGGGAAATCTACCTGGCTGAGGGCAAATAAAGGGGAAATCTACCTGGCTGAGGGTAAATAAAGGGAAAATCTACCTGGCTGAGGGCAAATAAAGGGGAAATCTACCTGGCTGAGGGCAAATAAAGGGGAAATCTACCTGGCTGAGGGTAAATAGAGGGGAAATCTACCTGGCTGAGGGGAAATAAAGGGGAAATCTACCTGGCTGAGGGTAAATAGAGGGGAAATCTACCTGGCTAAGGGTAAATAGAGAGGAAATCTACCTGGCTGAGGGCAAATATAGGGGAAACACCTGATCAAACTACCATTAAGACACCTAACAACCCATTAGCCCTGATGCCCCTGAATCACCCTCCCTCCTCAACGCTCATTGGTTCACGGATTAATTTGCTGTTTTCTGATTCGCTCATATCGTTCGTTGGGTTTTTTTTTAGCGTGGTTTATATTTCGCTGGATTTTTTCGCGTTTTTTTCTCGAGACTTTAGATTATGTTTATTTACTCTTGTGATTTTTTTTGCGTTTTTGTTGCGTTTTTTTCTCGTTTTTTTTTGTTTGTTTACTCGAATGTTTGTTTCGCGTTTTTTTTTCTCGTTTTTTTCTCGTGAGTTTTGTTTATGTTTATTTACTCCTCTCTTTTTTTCGCGGGTTTTTATATTCGATAACTTTTTCGCGGGGTTTAATTATGGGATATTTACTCCTGCATCAGTTTTTTTTCATTCTCGTCCTGTGATTGGAGGATAAAACACGTCTGTCTCGTGATTGGCTGCTCATTACATCACAATTAAGTCGCTAAGGTCCACAAGTTGGCGATTAATGAGACACAAATCCGCTAAATTAATCACCCATCAAAGTGACAAGACAGACCGACGGACAGCCAATGAGGACAGAGCACGGGCGATCAGGGGCCAATCAGCGTGCAGGGTTCATAACTTTCCAGCCAATCGCGTGACAGAGTGAAGGAAAAGACTGTAATTGGAGCTTCATCATCGTCATCATTATCAAAATCTAATCACTAACTCATTGGATCTTTGTTTAATTATCTCTTCTTTTTTTCCATATCATTCTTCACAAAATTTTGGATCCCCGACGCGAAAAAAAAAGTGCAAAAGTAGGGAAAATATATAGATGAGTCTCTCTCTCTCTCTCTCTCTCTCTCTCTCTCTCTCTCTCTCTCTCTCTCTCTCGAAAAATGGAGCAGAGATTAACAAGTACAAAGATATATAACAAGAGATAAATCAACCCCTTCACGCCCAGATCTTTCCTTTGCTATAAAAAATCGTCTGTTGTCAGCCATAAAATCACGAAAAGTCACTGAATATACCAAATAAGTTAGTGGACAAGGATACGAAACAGGTCATATCTATTAAACATTGCTTATCTTCACTAAAAATCGTCTAATGGTACCCAAAATTACAATGGAAATTACGCTCTGGGCCTCAAGGGTTCATTAGACAGCACAGGGGTACAAAAATGTGATAGAAAACGACATCAGGGAACCATAGAAAACGGGTCACTGGTTGCCACACACACGACAAAAAGAACAGAAAACGGGGTGTGTGTAGGGGGTACTCACCCTTCCAAACTGCTCGAAGTAGTTTTTGACATCTTCCAGAGTGGTGGGCGCAGACAGGCCGCCCACGAATATCTTCTTGGTACGGGTTACCATCTGTGGGCGAGAGAGAGAGAGAATTAGTGAGTTTGTGGGGGAGAGAGAGTGTGTGAGTGAGTGAGTTACCATCTGTGGGCGAGAGACAGTTAGTGAGTTTGTGGGGGAGAGAGAGTATGAGTGAGTGAGTTACCATCTGTGGGCGAGAGAGAGAGAGTTAGTGAGTTTGTGGGGGGGAGGAGAGAGTGTGACTGAGTGAGTTACCATCTGTGGGCGAGAGAGAGATTTAGTGAGTTTGTGGGGGAGAGAGTGTGAGTGAGTGAGTGAGTTACCATCTGTGGGCGAGAGAGGAGTTAGTGAGTTTGTGGGGGAGAGAGAGTGTAGTGAGTGAGTGAGTGAGTTACCATCTGTGGGCGAGAGAGAGTTAGTGAGTTTGTGGGGGAGAGAGAGACTGTGAGTGAGTGAGTTACCATCTGTGGGCGAGAGAGATTTAGTGAGTTTGTGGGGGAGAGAGTGTGAGTGAGTGAGTTACCATCTGTGGGCGAGAGAGAGAGTTAATGAGTTTATGGGGGAGAGAGTGTGCGTGAGTTACCATCTGTGGGCGAGAGAGAATTAGTGAGTTTGTGGGGGAGGAGAGTGTGAGTGAGTGAGTTACCATCTGTGGGCGAGAGAGAGAGTTCGTGAGTTTGTGGGAGAGAGAGAGAGAGTGTGTGAGTGAGTTACCCTCTGTGGGCGAGAGAGAGAGTTAGTGAGTTTGTGGGGGAGAGTGTGTGAGTGAGTGAGTTACCATCTGTGGTGCGAGAGAGTTAGTGAGTTTGTGGGGGAGGGGAGAGAGAGAGAGAGAGTGTGAGTTCCCATCTGTGGACGAGAGAGAGAGTTAGGATTTTGTGGGGGAGAGAGAGAGTGTGAGTGAGTGAGTTACCATCTGTGAGCGAGAGAGAGAGTTAGTGAGTTTGTGGGGGAGAGAGAGAGAGAGTGTGAGTGAGTGAGTTACCATCTGTGGGCGAGAGAGATTTAGTGAGTTTGTGGGGGAGAGAGAGTGAGTGAGTGAGTGAGTTACCATCTGTGGGCGAGAGAGAGTTAATGAGTTTGTGGGGGAGAGAGAGTGAGTGCGTGAGTTACCATCTGTGGCGAGAGAGAGAGTGAGTGAGTTTGTGGGAGTTACAATCTGTGGGGAGAGAGTTAACATCTGTGGGAGAAAAAGAGAGGGGGTATGTGAGTGAGCGAGTTTGTGGGAGAGTTATCTGAGTGATAGAGTGAGGGAGTGAGGAAGGGAGTGAAAAAATAAAATAATATAAAACACTCGCTAAAAGGAGGAGAGGGAATAAATCAATACAATAAAAGATAAAATCAATAATATCAACCACCAATAATATATATAAACAAAGGAAGAGAAAAACGATACATTATAATCCGCAATAAACTAAAAACAACAGACACAGAATCAATAGATATTACTAAGATATGAAATACGAACATTGCGAATACACGAAATGCTTTGTGAAATTAACGTATATTTTTTGCTCATCACGAGGGAAAAGAACGAAAGAAAAAAATTAACGACTGTACGAAACAAGAAAAACAAAAAACAAATACAATAGCAACATGGAAATATTGGAAAAAACATATAATGGTGAAATTTAATATAAAAGAGAGAGAGAGGGGAGAGAGAGAGAGAGAGAGAGAGAGGAGAGGAGAGAGAGAGAGATGAGCGAGAGAGAGAGAGAGAGAAGAGAGCGAGAGCGGGGGAGCGAGAGCGAGAGAGAGAGAGAGGAGAGAGAGAGAGGAGAGAGACGAGAGAGAGAGCGAGAGCGTGAGAGAGAAAGAGAGAGAAAAAAAAAAGCGATAGAGAGAGAGAGAGAGAGGAGATGAGAGAATGAGAGAGGAGAGAGAGGAGAGAGAGACAGACGAGAGAGAGAGAGAGAAAGAGTGCGAGAGAGAGAGAGAGAGAGAGAGAGAGAGAGAGAGGAGAGAAGTGAGAGAGAGAGAAGAGAGAGAGAGGAAGAAAAGAAAAGAGAGAGAAGAGAGAGAGGAGAGAGAGAGAGAGAGAGAAGAGAGAGAAAAACAGAGAGAGAGAGAGGAGAGAGAGAGGAGAAGAGAGAGAGGGGAGAGAGAGGTAATTCTTTAGAAAATTAAAGGGACTGGAATGACATTAAAACGAGCTCTATATTTGAGTTAATGAGAGATAAATTAAACTGAAATTGGTGGAAAAAAAAAGCGGGAAAATTAAGAGATACAAAAATTCGTCAAAATATAAAATCTTCCGAAAAAAAGAGATCAACTATTTGAAAGATATTATAATTATAAGTAAAAGAAAAATATGTGTAGAATAATATATTATAAAATATAGATTTGCTTAAACTACCAAAGAAATTTCCTACAAATAATAAAATTACGTACTAAAAAGAAAGAAAGAAAGAGATACGAGAGAGAGAGAGAGAAGAGAGAAGAGAGAGAGAGAGAGAGAGAGAGAGAGAGAGAGAGAGAGAGAGAGAGAGAGGAGGGGAAGAGAGAGAGAGAGAGAGAGAGGGGAGAGAGAGAGAGAGAGAGAGAGAAACTAAGCTAATGAGGTCACTGCGAAATTGCTTGACAAAATGACTTGATTCATGTCCACAACACACACACACACACACACCACACACACACACACACACACACACATACCGACACATACACGCACACACACATACACCGACACAAGCACCCACACAAACACTCACACATACGCACACACGCACATAGAAACACACACACACACACACACACACACGAACACACACACACACGAAAACACAACACATAAGCTAGACAAATATAATAAACAAAGGAAACGAATGATGAGAAAGAGAAAAGAGAGAGAGAGAGAGGGAAAAAGAGAGAGAGAGAGGAGAAGAGAGAGAGAAGGAGAGAGGGAAAAAAGAGGGAGAAAAAGGGGGGGGGGAGGGGAAAAA
>JACEEZ010006444.1:605000-616619 GCA_016584305.1 Chionoecetes opilio | reverse complement strand
ACCCCCCCAAACCACCCCCACACCACCCAACCACCACCGCCACCCCACCAAAACAATTTTTTTTTTTTTTTTTTTTTATTTTTTAAAGAACAATTTGCACTTTTGTTTTCTTTGTAAAAAGAAAAGAAAATCAAAAAAAGGGTGGTGAAGGGTTGGTTGGGTTAGGTCAGGTGTAAAAAAAATATTTTAAAGGGTGAGGATTTTTAAAAAAGTTGACTTTACCCTGTGCAGTTTGGGACACGCCCAACATCTTTTGTGGACTCATTTCCTAGTTAAATTTCCCCTTTAACCAAAAAAAAAAAACTTTCTATAAATCGCCCCTTTCGCGCCCCTCTCGAGTGAGTGAATTTTTAATAACTTCAATCTCCACCTTTACAAAGTTACGCATCCCTTTTTAAAATTTTTTGGTCACCCTTTCTGCCTTTTTTTAAACCCAAAGGTTTTATCCTTCCTGTAAATGGAGACAAAACGAACCGCATGTCTGGTGAGGCCTGACTAAGGTCAAAAAAAGCTTTAGAATAAATTTCCGCCTTCTATTTTTAACACTTCGGGTAATGAACCTAATACTCTATTAGCTCTTTTTTCTGCCTCAATACATGTTTCCTAGGTCGGAGGTCTGGGCCCCCCTCCTCCAAAAGATCTTTTTCACCTTCTGATTTTTTCAGCGATACATTGCTTATTTGGTGTATTTATTCCCGGGGTTTTTTTCTAAAACTTCAACGCTGCTTTTATCAATTTTAAAATTCCATCTCCCATCTGACGCCCACTCTTTTAAGTTTCTAAGTCCCCCCTGCAATATGTCTACATCAACGTGATCCAAAAATCGTCCCTAATTAGTTCACAGCAAACTTGCTGATATCCTGCTAACCCCACTATCCAAGCGTTGATGAAAACAAAAAAGTAATGGACCCAAAAAAAACCCCTTGTGGAACTCCCTTGTCACCAGTCCCCCATTCAGATTTAGAACCATTAATTGTAACCCTTTGTTGCCTATTACTTAGCCAAGCTCTGATAAAATGAAAAACCTTCCCATCTATCCATGACCCCCCCCCAAAATCTTTTTTAAAGAGTCGCTGTGTGGATTTGTCAACCCTTTCTAAAGTCCGATATATTATATCAAAATCCTTATCATTATCAGCCGTCCTAAATTTTCCCTAAAATCTCAAAAAAGGGGTGAGACATACCTACCCTTGGTGAATCCATGTGTGAATCATTGATAAACTATGTTTATCAAATGCTCTCTAAGTTTTTTCAAAAATAATTAAATAATTTACCCCCACTGATGTTAGACTTACGGGCGAAATTTGATTTTAGTCCTCTGTCTCCCTTTTTAAAAAGGGGACATTTCCTTTCCTCCACAATAAGGGCCAGCCTATCGAAAAACCGATTTCCAAAAAATGTCCTAACACTCAATAACAACCCCCTTCCCTTCCCTTAATACCCTAGGATCATTTCTCGGGCCCTGGCGATAAAAATTTTTTTCATTTTATCTATACCCTCTCCCCCATTTCCTATTTATCAAATACTTTGAGTTTTCCTCATCTTTTTCCTTTGAAATTGTTCCATCGGTATGTCTGTTATCCTCCCCTTAAAAACACTTAAGAATAATCATTTAGACTCTTACACATATCCTACCCGTATTTAAGACCTCACCCTGTCCTGACCTTTAACGGCCCAGTAATTCCCTTGTATTTTTTTTAAATTTACCTGATAGAACCTTTTTGGGCCCCCTTTTCGCCTTCCCTGCACTCTAATCTCATAATTTGTTCTTAGCAACCGACTTAATTTTTTCCTGTCCTTCCCATCACGTTATACTGTTCTTTGTTTTACCAACCCCCCTTGAACCTTAAATAAATGTTTCTTTTACTCCAATGTCGGGTTTTTAAAAATTGGTGGTCATCCTTTTTGGATCCTTTTTCTGGACCTTTTCCTTAAAAGGGATATTTATTTTCTGTCCGTCAATTTAAAATTTACAAAGAGGTAAAAACCTCCTCCCCCCCTCCTCACTTCCATTTCTAACCCTCTAATTACCTCCTCACCCCACCCCACTTCCCTGTCTAAACCCCTCTAAAATTTCCTCCCAGCCATGACCTCACTTTCCATTCAGCCGCTCTAATTACCTCCAGGTGCCTTCCTAATCTTCATAGTTGGCCTTTCCGCTGTCATCGCCAGTCGTTTCCTGCAAACTTTCTCCCCCCCCATCCCCCTCTTATTAATAAACCCCCAGGTTCTCTTAACCTGCATAATGGCCTTTTGAAAAAAGTATTCGGCTTATTGCCCCTTAATTTTTTTAACTTCCCATTTTTAAATTTTAAAACTGATCTCAAAAAGGCGCTATTTTCTAAATTCCACCGCCTCCACATTTGTAAAAATAAAACTCTCTATTTGTCAGCAATGATCTAGAATATTTTCTCCTCTAGTAGGCTCTTTTTTATTGTTGACTTGGAAGTTATCCGGGTTAATTTTTAAAAATTCATCTGCTCGCTGTCACCCATGATTAAATCCCCGTCTATATTCCTAAGATTAAATCTCCCACCCGCAATCCCATTTTATCTGCAGGGCCTGTTTATTTTTCCCTATAGGATTGAATCCTCTTTACAATTTTGGAGGCCTAAACTACACCCAAAACCATTTTTTTCCCGTTTCCCTCCTAACCCCTACCATATAGCTCTATGCTGTCATTGCTTTTAAACATTATTAACACAACACTGCAACATCTCTTGTATAAGCGCAACTTTCCTCCCCCTCGTCTCCCCACTCTGTCCTTGTGAAATAACTTATACCCCGCTACTCGACTTCCGGATCAAAAACCTTTCCTGAATATCCAAAAATGTTTCGTTTAAAGCTATTACATCAAAATCCCACACTATTTTTTCCCTCAGGAAATCTATCTTTTTTAAAATACTCCCACAGTTTTGTAAGTAAACTTTTAACAAAATCCTCTTCTTTTTTGTCAAATTTCCGTTTTCTTTTTAACTAAACCCCCTCCCTCTCTTTTTTACGAATCATTTTAGTTCCCTGCCTTCTGAACCCTCCTATGTCGCAAGTTTCCTTTACCCACCCCCGGTCTAAACCCGGTTCTCTGTCTTAAAAAAAAACCTGCAGGCATTACCTCCCTTTCAAGGGATTCGACAAATCTGAACTCCTTTCCCCCGAAAAAGTCACCCCCTATATCAAAATTTTTATTCAATTTTTTCTAAATAAAAACCCCCTCTAAGTATCTGTGCTCTGATGTTTGCTTTGATAAAACTGGCCTGGAATAGCATAGTTTTTTAGAAAAATTTTTAAATTTAAAATATTCAGTTTGGGAAGGGGCACCCAATAGCTCAGTCCGGCAACTACACTTCCCCCTGCGCGGGGATCCACTGTTAAAAGGGTAAATTTTACATTTTTGTCCTTTTTTTAGAACCTACTTGTTTTTTCATTGGTCGTGTCATATACCACAGAATCGGAAAAGTGGGCGTTTCTGAAAAAAGGGAATGAAAAATTCAATACAAACAAAATTTCAGGAAAAAATAGTGAGTTGAAGACAAAAGAAGATACAAAGTTTATGCACCATTTTATTTTCCTCCTTTTAATTTTTGGTTAACTTTCGAATTAATATATATTCAGATATGGAGACTATCTCGTGAAAATGATGGAGGGGTTTAGTTTTTCTAAATATTATTTGGTAGTTTGATAAACCCTGTAGGAGATAATTTTCGGTGCGGGAGAGCAAAAATTTTGTGGGCCCCAGTATCACCCCGACCACTTCCTATCGCCTATTACCTGCTGGCACTCCGAAACGGCGAGGCGAGGAGATAATTAGAGGGGTTTAGACAGGGGGGTGAGGTCCAGGGGCTGAGGAGGGTAATTAAGAGGTTAGAAGGGGGAATGAGGTCGGAGCCGAGGATAATTATATCTCATTTTTTAAAGGAAAAATAATTGACGGACGAAAAAAAAATTCCCTTTTTAAGGGAGATAAGGTCCAGAAAAAGGTTGGGTCCACCCATGACAACCGTATTGTCTAGGTGAGGCCTGGGACTAGAGCCAGATAAAAGCTTAGAATAACTTCCCACTTCATATTTTAACACTTCTGGTAATGAATCCTAAAACTTTATTAGCGTCCTAATTTATGGCCGCAATATCACTTGTTTCCTAGGGCGAAGGTCTGGCTCACCCTTCATTCCAAGATCTTTTTCACCTTCTGATCTTTTCAGCGATACAGGCTTATGTATATCTATTACCATGGGTTTTTCTACCAACATTCATAACGCTGCATTTATCAATATTAAATTCCATCTGCCATCGACTTGCTCACTCGGTTAAGTTTATCTAAGTGCTCCCTGCAATATGTTTACATCAGACTGTGGATCCAAGAATCCTACCTACCTTAGTATCATCAGACAATACTTGCTGATATCAATGCTAATATCACTATCCAGTCGTTGATGTAAATCAAAAATAGTAATGGGACCAAAACAGGACCCTTGTGGACTCCACTTGTCACCAGTCACCCATGTAGATTTAGAAACCATTTATGTAACCCTTTTTGACTATTCTAGCAAGCCTCTGAGCCAATGAAAGAACCTTTCCTATCTATTCCATGAGCCTTAACATTATTTTAAGAGGTCGCTCGTGGTTACTTTCGTCAAATGCCTTACTAAAATCCAGATAGATAATCATAATCCTATCATTATCTGCCATCTCATAACACTTTTCCTATAAAAAACTCAATAAATTGGTGAGATAGACCTACCCTGGGAATCCATGGTGATCATTGATGACACTATGTTTATCTAAGTTGCTCTCATAATGTTTTTTGCAATAAATAGATGCCAGTAATCTACCCATATGCCGTTAGGACTTACGGGTCGATAATTTGACTTTAGTCCTCTGTTCTCCCTCTTAAATATGGGGACAACATTTCCGTTACCTCCACAATAATGGCCACATCGCCTATCTCAACCGATTTTCTAAAAATGTGCACTAACGACCCACTAAACCTCTTGCATTACTTAATACCCGGGATACACTTAATCTGGTTCTGGCTGATTTTAAATTCTTCATTTTCCATACCCTCTTCCACCATTTCCCTAGTTATCAACAATATCTATTGAGTTTCTCCTCCCCCCCCCCCAACATCATCGCTTCCTTTGAAATCTGTTCACTATCAGGTATCGTCTGTGTAGCCTCCTCCGTAAAAACATTTAAAACTAATCATGTAGACTCTTACATCATAGCTCACCATATTAAGCCCTCACCCTGTCTGACCTTAACGGCCCAAATAATCCCTTGGCTATGTTTTACTACCTGAAGAACCCTTTGGGTCCCTTTTAGCCTGTCCTGCTACCTCTAATCTCATAATTGTTCTTAGGCAAACTCGAGTTAATTCTCACTGCCTTGCCATCACGTTATACTGTTCTTTGTTTACCAATCTGCCTTGAACCTTAAATAAATGTTTTTTTTACTCCATTATTCGCTATAAATAGTGGTCATCCATTTGGGATCACTTCTGGATCTATTCCCTATAAGGAATATTTCTTTCTGTCCGTCAATTATATTCCTATAAATGAGGTATAATCCTCTTCTAGCCACGACCACGTCCCTTGTCTAACCGCTCTTTAATTACATCCTCAGCCCCGGACCTCACTTCCATATCTAAACCGCTCTTAATACTGCAGGTGCCTTACTAATCTTCATATTGGCATCCCAGCTGTCATCGCCCTGTCCCTTACCCTGGGAAAATTTTTTCCCTCCAACCCACACTTCTTATAATAACCTCCAGGTGTCTCTTAATCCGCATAATGGCCTTCAGAAATAGGTATTCGATGCTATTGCCACTAATTTTCTAACTTCCATTTAAGCTAAATCTGATTCTCATAATGGTCGCATTATCTAAATTTCCACGCTCTCCAATTGTAACTAAATCGTCTCTATTTGTCAGCAATGATCAGATATTATCGCCTATAGTCGGCTCCTTGATTGACTTAAATTAGGAAATTATCCGGATTATATTGAACAAGTCATTGCGTGCTGGTCACCCATGATTTAAATCCCAGTCTATATTCCTCAAGATTAAAATCTCCCACAAGCATAGTCGATTATATCTGCGGCCTTGTTATTTCTTCCCATGTTAGGAGCTGAATCCTCTTTACATAGTTGGAGCCTATACAGTACACCAAAACCTTTTTATCAGTTCCTCCGTAACCTCACCATAAATAGACTCTATGCTGTCATCTGTTTTATAACATTTATTACCAACACTGCAATGATCTCTTGCATAAAGCGCAACTCCTCCACCTCGTCTGCCAATCTGTCCTTGTTGAAATAACTAATAGGGTAGGGTAATAGAGTACTGCGGTAATAATACCCAGCTATCTCGACTCGGATCAAATACCTTTCTGACTATATCCAACCATGTTCTGTTAAGCTATTATATCAACATCCTCTACACTATTTATTCCTCTAGGAAAATCTATCTGTTAAAATACTCCTACAGTTTGTATAGAAACTTCAAGCAACTACTCTTCATGGGAGGGTGTGAGCAGACCAAGCACGTTCTCCAATTCTCGGAACCAACGGGATTCACGGCCACACTCCCATCTCTTGCTCCTCAGTGCCTCCATCTGTAGGGCTGAGGCGACCCATAATGAAAATGCCACATGTGGTACGTGTGAAATGATGAAAATATCCCAATAGTTCGATTATGAAACAAACACACACTCTCTACCTACTCTCCTCTCTATATATATATAAATATAAAGTCATTCACCTCGGTGTTGAGCCAGACGGTGACCATCGTCCTCGTAAGCAATAAGCTAGAAGGGCGTTTTTCCCCCTGGGACATCCAAAGACGCTTAACACACTATGTTGTAGCTTGACAACTGTCATCAGCTGTTTGGGATCCAAGGAGAGATTGAGACGTCAGAGTGGTTGCCCAGCAAGCACCTGGCCTCTAAAGTCCTTTCTAAGGTGGTGTTAAGGAAGCAATCGGTGGCAATGCAGTCAACACCACGCGTTAATCAGCAAGGCAGACAGACGGCCAGTATATATGGCAGACCACACAGCCAGTGCATATTATGATATGGGACAATATGTTACAGTGTTGGTTTTTCTTTTTGTAGATATAGTAGGCAGGTAGGATTACGAGCTACGGAAAGATAAATGAGAGTAACTCTTCTTTGAATCAGCAATCAATTACACCACACTGCCAAGCCCCCTGCTGCCTCTTCTTGATACCAGTTAACACCGGGTGTAGAAATAGAGGATGTTGGTTAGCAGCAACATACTAAGCAAACCTCTTTTGGAATCCTGGCCAAAGGGGGGGCCACCACAAGTAGAGGCGAGGAGGCAGAGGTGCTCTCCTGAAAGGGTTCTCCTGATGCTTAGATGGCCCTCGCCCAGCCTCCATGACCTCCATCGTAGGGAGAGGCGTGCGGGGGAGGGATCTGTACTCGTGCCTGGAACAAGCAATACAATAAAACATCAAAAACCAAACTCAAAATCTGAAAGTGGGTCAGGCAGCTGCAGCGTCACTATAATGCGTGAAAAAGGAAGTTTCAAATATTCTAAAAGCTCCCCTCTGTTGTAGTATTAATTTGCGAAATATCAAGATGACTACAGCGCCATTTCACTTACAGTACATCCCACCTTCCATCCCCATCCATGAATTATCCAGCATCCTTTTAAAGCTCTCTAATGATCCGCACTAACTAAAAAAAACCCTGTCTACTGAGTCCATTCCAATCATTTCCCCACCTATTGGTGCACCGACGTTTTTCCCGTCGATGCGAATGAATGGAAAGATTCTGTACGGAGTTCATCACATAAGAACATATGAAACATAAGAAAATAAGAAGCTTACAAGAGGCCGTGAGGACCTACAACGAGGTAGTTCCGTTACTTAACTTCTATTAGTAATAGAGTGTTAGGATTAATTACCAGAAGTGTTAAAAGTAGAAGTGCGGAAGTTATTCTAAAGCTTTATCTGGCTCTAGTCAGACTTCACCTAGACTATGCGGTTCAGTTTGGTCTCCATATTACAGGAGGATATAGCCTTGTTAGAATCAGTGCAGAGAAGGATGACCAAAATGATACAAGGGATGCGTAACTTTAGTTATGGAGGATATTGAAGTTATTAAAGTTACACTCACTCGAGAGAGCAGAGTAAGGGGCGATCTGATAGAAGTTTTTTAAGTGGATAAAGGGATTTAATAAAAGAGAGGTAGGAAAAGTTCTTACGGCTATTAACCAGGGATAAAACAAGAAGAAAACGGTTTCAAGCTGGAAAAGCGTAGATTTAAAAAGGAAAAATAGAGAAAAAAGTGGTTCACAAAATAGGGGGGAATGATGATTGGAATGGGACTCAGTAGACAAGTAGTTAGTGCGGAGTCTTTGGGGGAGCTTTAAAGAGGAGCTGGATGGTTCATGGATGGAGATGGAAGGTGGATGTAGGTAGTGTTAGGTGACAGGAACTACCACGTGTAGGCTTCGCGACCTCTTGTTAAGTTTCCTTTTTTTTCTTATGTTCTTTTTTCCCTAACCTACATCCACCTCTCTTCCTTATCCATGAATTTATCCAGACTCCTTTTAAAGACCCCTATAGACTCCGCATGACCAGTAACGGCCAGGCGTAGAGGCCCGGGGGGGGAACAACGCCTGCACACGGTTATAGTGGCGACCACTCCTAAATGGGGGGCGGGGGGGTGCGGTCAGGTGGGGCTCACCCCTGTGTACAGTGGTGCCACTTTTACCAAACATGCGATTGCGTAAACTTCTGTCATCTATATAGAAGGCATCACAAATACGTTAAGGTAAACACATACCAATAAAATTTTTCAACGTATCAAGGCAACGCTGTACACAGGTGTTGGCCCAGCCTGACCGCACCCTAGCCGCCATTTAGGAGTGGTCATAAAAAACATAAAAACATAAGAAAATAAGGAAGCTACAAGGGGCCGTGAGACTACACGAGGTATTCCCTGTTACTTAACACTACTTACATCCACCTTTAAATCCCCATCCATGAATTATCTAGCCTCTTATCTATATATTATCCTATCTATCTAGGTCGAATACTAACGAAAATCGTATTGGAATTGCTAGACACCCACGACTCTGTCTAACACCACAGTTAATGAAAATTTACAAATACTATGCAAATACCAATGATAAGAAAAGTTAAAGATATTGCCATTTTATGTTTGGCAAAATATAAATGTTAAAAATTGCCTCTACTGCAGATTATGAAGCTTCTGAAATATTTTTAGAAGCCCAACAACAACTCCGTCTATATACGGGGAGGCCACGCAGAAGTCTCCCATTTCCACCACATCTATCCACCTCATTCTCACATCCTCCCGGGTCCTCACTCATCTCATGCATGATATATCTCTCTCTTTTCTCTCTCTCTTCTCTCTCTCTTCTCTCCCCTTTCTCTCTCTCTCTCTTTTCTCTCTCTTTTCCCCTTTCCTTTTTTACACACATACTCCAACACTATCCTTCAATGTAACAGGGTTCATCCTTTCACACTCCAACATCCTATTGTTTATGATATTCTTGTCTATCGCATTTTCTCGTCCCCGTGGGCGAGAGTTCCAACTTTGCGCGTCACCGAGTGGACCTATTTTCTACGACTCAATATATATATCTAATAAGTTTTTACCTGTGTTTATGATACCAAAACCTGACCGAAATCTAACGTAACAGTAACCTAACCGTTACGGGCAGAAATTACAACCTGGGGGGGATGGGGGGGCGGAAGTAAATAAGGAAAATATTACCTTATTGCCGTTCTCATTTTTGGTGGGAGAGTCTCTTCCATTGATAGTGTTTGATATTTTTCTTTAAATGAACTAAGGGATCTTTAAGGCCTCATTAGTTGTGCAAGTAAATAATAACTATAACAGACCATGACAATCTTGACTCCCGATAGTGGGGAGAGCTATGCAGATCAGGGTAAATGTGGGTAAAAAAGTGAATAAATGAAGAAAATAGTGATATTGGTATGGTGGGTGCTGTTGTTCTCGGTAGCAGGGCTCGGAGACAAATGCCCCCTCCGTGCTCCGTCCCCCAACAAAATATCTCCCTGGTTCAGGGCTGTCAACCCAAGCGCAGTTGTGGATCAACAAAAGCCCATGTTAGCTCTCGAGGGTGTTGTCTAAGAATCGCGTTCTGGCATTGGTACCACTTGCGTCAACATGGAAGCTCCACTTTTACTCTACCCCTAGTCCATTTTTAAAAAAGCGGCCGGTATCGGACGAATCTTTAAACGTGGACTTAGGCTAACCTGGGGAAAAAACCGTGGCTTTAGACAGGCATTTCCGTTCTTTAAACTTTCTCCGGGGTGGATTAGTCTTAATTGATATAAAACTAACGAAAATAGTATTGGAAATGTTAGACACCCAGGACCCTGTCCACACTTTGAGTCTAATGAATTTACGAATACCATGCAGATGCCAATGCTAAGACAAATTATGGGTATTGCCAATATTCTGTTTTTGGGAAAATATGAGTGGTTATACAGCCTCTACTGCAGATTATGAGCATCTGAAATATTTTTAGAAGACCGCGTTTGGCGGCCTTTGAAATATAGTTTGTTTACCTCTCCTCGCTCGCCGAGTCCAGGCTATCAGCAACTAAAGTACATCACTTATACGACTATACAGCAACACTTGCATTTAATTTAAAGGGAACAGAGGAGACATTTATTCTTTTTTTGGTCATATAGTCTAGTCTACGCTAACAGCTGTGTAATGCCAGTATTACGTATAATGTATCCCGGGATGGGTAATGTCTTCAGACCAATTTATTTATTTATTCTAGGCTAAGTGAGCATAGCTACAGTTGTTTAGGTGGTGAATTTTATTCCTTATAACAGTTCTTTCATGTTCTTTCTTTTTTCTCTCCCCCCACTCTTTCTTTCTCCTTCCCTCGTTCGTTCCCCCCCGGTAAAACCAACTCGAACCAGTTAATTCTGCGGATATTTAAATTCGCGGAAGGTGTTTTCTCATGGAACACATTACTCCGAAGCCCAATAACAACGTTAATCTATTGGTCAACCCCATTCAATTCTTAGGATATTTGAGAGTTCATAGTACAGAACTTCCGTAAGCAATGGACCTCAAGAGTTTTCCGCGATAACGCTAAAATTATGAAAATAGAAACTTCGGCAGCACTTAGAAATCTTTTCCAGACAGAGTTCACCACCGAAGTGAGCATTGATAGAAATTATAATCAATGGGTTACGATTGGGGCAAATCTCCCCAAGCCTTCACCCATCGTTTTATTTGCCAACATGCGGTGAAAGCGACCAAATTCACGAATGAAAAATTCCCCAACCGAGATAAGACCATAAAAAGAAAACTGTGGTACGGCCTACCTCCCGAATCGCGAGAAAGACTAGAAGGATTCCTGGATGAGGGATATCCACTAAAAAAATTTATGGACCCTCTCGAGCACGAGCGTCAACTGCTCGAAGAGAGGCATTTCTCCCCAGGTTAACATGATCCCAGAGAATAAGAAGAAAGTAAAAGGAATGATCGAAAAGAAAAAAATAAACCCATACATTCCCCCAAACCCCCAGGCCATCAAAAATGAGGTGGAGGAGTGAGAAAACAAGTTCGCGAACTTAAGGCC
>JACEEZ010006444.1:595000-600000 GCA_016584305.1 Chionoecetes opilio | reverse complement strand
CAGTATAGGGCTGTTGCTGTCTGTTCTTCCTCTGTAATTCTCTGTACTCCCCATTCCCTCAGCCTCGTTTGTCCCAGTATAGGGCTGTTGCTGTCTGTTCTTCCTCTGTAATTCTCTGTACTCCCCATCCCCTCAGCCTCGTTTGTCCCAGTATAGGGCTGTTGCTGTCTGTTCTTCCTCTGTAATTCTCTGTACTCCCCATCCCCTCAGCCTCGTTTGTCCCAGTATAGGGCTGTTGCTGTCTGTTCTTCCTCTGTAATTCTCTGTACTCCCCATTCCCTCAGCCTCGTTTGTCCCAGTATAGGGCTGTTGCTGTCTGTTCTTCCTCTGTAATTCTCTGTACTCCCCATTCCCTCAGCCTCGTTTGTCCCAGTATAGGGGTGTTGCTGTCTGTTCTTCCTCTGTAATTCTCTGTACTCCCCATCCCCTCAGCCTCGTTTGTCCCAGTATAGGGCTGTTGCTGTCTGTTCTTCCTCTGTATTCCTCTGCACTCCCCTTCCTCTCTCGCGCCCCCCTTCCCCCCCCCCTTCCCGCATCACACCCACGACACCCCCAACTCCCCCCCCCCCCCCGCCAGCAGTTAATTAATTCCTTTAGCATAACATTAAATCCTCACAATGAAGGTAATTACGTGCGGTGGCGCAGACAATCCCAATCTAGGCAGCATTCACATCCCTACTGCTTGCCCGGGGATCACGCTCACGTGTCTGCCACCCGAGGAGCGCTGCGGGGGACGTGCCGTGGCGGGATGATAGTCTTCAGGGAGGAAATCGGTGCGCGTGAACAGACTCTCGGCGGACGATTCTTTGTCTTTTTATAATTTTCTTCAATGGGTAGAAAAAAGGGAAAATTTGAAAAGAAACACAAATTGCTCAGTGGTATTTTTGGGTAGTTTTTATATATTTTTTTAAGAGGTACAAGAAGGGTAAAGAAACAAGCTCAGTGGTATCTTTGGGGGTAATTTTTTATAGCATTTCTTCAAGGGGTAGAAAAGGGAAGACAAAGGAAAAAAAAGCAAGAAGCTCACTGATATTTTTGGTAATATTTGTTATATATTTTTTTCAAAGGGTAAAAAAAGGGAAAAGACACGAATTGCTCACTGGTATTCTTTGGGTAATTTCTTATTTTTTTTTTCAAGGGGTAAAAAAAGGGGAAAAGAAACACGAAACTCAGTTGTTTCATTGGCGATATTTTTTTTATATTTTTTTTTGAAAGGGTAAAACAAAGGGGAAAAGAAACGAAGCTCTGTTGACTTAACGATATTTTTTTTCTCTGTTTCAAAGGGTTAAAACAGGCAAAAAGAAACATGAAACTAGTGGTATTCTTGGTATATATTTTTTATAATGTTCTCTAAGGGGTAAAAAAAAAGGGGAAAAGAGACATGAGGATCACTGATATTCTGACGATATTTTTTATAATGTTCTCTAAGGGGTAAAAAAAAAGGGAAAAGAATGATCAGTGATAATTTTGGGGTAATTTATATATTTGTGTGTGTGTGGTAGTAGGTATGTAAATTTCTGTAGCCGATGCATTAAGTAATGAGTGTGTGTCTTTGTTTGGGCTTCGAGACACGTAATGGGGCGGCGGGTTCTGAGGGGAACAGAGGGGAAATTAGTGCATTAGACGGCCTCGTGGCTCTTACACAGATTACTTCATTACTTTTCCCCTCGACTAAGATTTCTTTTCTATTTTTCCCACAGCAAAGTATGACCGGTGGCTTTGCAGTGATTATTTCCATGTTATTTCCCCTCACTCCGTCAATCTCCCGTGGCTCTTATAAAAAATACACATATTACTTGATCGTTTTTCCCATCGACTAAGATTTTTTTTGTGCTATTTCTGTCCCAGCTAAAAATGACCGGTGAATTTGGAGTGATTATTTCCATGTTATTTCTGTTATTTCCCGCATTTTATCCATTTCCCGCAGTGATTTTGTTACTATTTGCCTTGACTAAGATTTTTTTTGTGCTATTTCTGTCCCAGCTAAAAATGACCGGTGAATTTGGAGTGTTTATTTCTGTTATTTCTGTTATTTCCCGCATTTCATCCATTTCCCGCAGTGATTTTGTTCCTTTTTTCCTTGACTAAGATCTCTTTTGTGCTATTTTTCCCACAGCAAAAAATGACCAGTGCCATTGTAGAGATTATTTCTATGTTATTTCTCGTGGTGATGTAATTCCTTATCTATATCAACATCTCTGAATGGATTACTTCATTACTTTTTTCCTTGACTAAGATTTTGATGGTATCTTTCCCACAGCAAGAAATAACCGGTGCCTTTGGAGTGTTTATTTCTGTTATTTCTGTTATTTCCCGCATTTTGTCAATTTCTCGTGAGGATATAGTTTCCTATCTGTAGCAATATCTCTAAATGGATTAGTCTAGTTGATTCCTTTTTTCCTTTACTAATATTACTTTGGTGCGATTTTTCCCCCTGCGAAAAATAATCGGTGGCGTTTGAGTATTTATTTCTGTTATTTCCCGCATTTCGTCAATTTCTCGCAGTGATTTTGTTACTTTTCTCCTTGACTAAGATTTCTTTTTCTATGTGCTATATTTCTTTCCCAGCAAAAAATGACCGGTGGCTCTGGAGTTTATATTTCTGTATTATTTTCCGCTATTCAAACAAATTCAACATCTCTAAATGGAAATATAAACACCTAGTTAATTAATTCCTTTAGCATAACATTAAATCTTCACAATGAAGGTAATTACGTGCGGTGGCGCAGACAATCCCAATCTAGGCAGCATTCACATCCCTGCTGCTTGCCCGGGGATCACGCTCACGTGTCTGCCACCCGAGGAGCGCTGCGGGGGACGTGCCGTGGCGGGATGATAGTCTTCAGGGAGGAAATCGGTGCGCGTGAACAGACTCTCGGCGGACGATTCTTTGTCTTTTTATAATTTTCCTCAACGGGTAGAAAAAGGCGATTTTTTTTTCTCAAGAGGTAGAACAAGTGGAAAATAACACGAAGCTCAGTGGTATTCTCGGTGATATTTAAAAAAAAAATCTTCAAGGGGTAGAAAAAGGCGATATTTTAAAATTTTCTTCAAGGGGTAGAATAAAGGGAAAAGAAACGCAAAGCTGAAGATAAAAGATAGACATTTGTAAAAGTTAAAATGATAAAGCAAAAAATTATCGGTGGATTTGGATTGTTTATTTCTTATGTTATTTCTCCCATTTCCGTCCATTTCCCTCGGTGATGTAATTCCCTATCTATCTCTTAATATCCTAATTCCTCTCCTATCCTCCTTAACATAAATGGAAACTATAATAATATACTTTAAATAAACAATAATAACTCTAAAGGGTAACATCTATAATAATATAAGCGAAAGTGTGTCTGTCTGTCTGTCTGTCTGTGTGTCCGCGATAGGTGCCACCCCCTGTGGCGGAATCCCATCATATGGCACAGTTTTGGAACCAGGTCGACCAGGGGAACATTTTAAGGCCACTTTGAGGATGATCCGATGACTTTTTTTTTTTTTTTTTAAGTAGCCTATTAGCGAGAATTGTGAAAAAAAGTGGGTTGCGAGAATTGAGGAAACCTTGATGTAGGGTGATGGGTAATGGGTGAGTGAATGGGTGATGGGTAATGGGTGTGGGGTGATGGGTGAGTGAATGGGTGGGGGGTGATGGGTAATGAATGGGTGAGTGAATGGGTGTGTGGTGATGGGTAAGGCGTTAATACATACATTTCTACATCCATGATTTCAGGAAAGTTAGAAAGGGCTATCTGGAGAGTCTGTGTTTGGTGGGCCGAAGGCCCACCAATAGCCCTCCGCAGGAGCTAGCCAAAAAAGTCCGCTCGGAGGGCGGCTTTGCGGCTAGTAAAAAACATAAATTTGTAAGGTGGGCTAGGTAGAAAAATGATGGTAGGTAAAAAATGAATGGTATAAGTGAGACAATTGTAGGGCTAGTTACGGCGGTTAGTGTAGTTAGGTGGGGTGATTAGGGTGGTTAGTTTAGGGTAGTTAGTGAGGTAGTTAGGATTTCAAAGTTTAGGCACAATAACTACCAGTAACTAGGGTGCTATTTCAAATTTGTAAATGTAGGTTAGGTAGGGTGGTTAGTGTGGTTAGGTGGGTGGTTAGTTTAGGGTAGTTAGGGCTGTAGTTAGGGTCTCAAAGTTTAGGCTCCAATAACTAACAATAACTAGGGTGCTATTTCAAATTTGTATAGGTAGGCTAGGTAGGGTGGTTAGAACTAAGGTGCCAGGGATAGATAAGTGCCAAGGTTAAGGGTGTATGAACGAAGGCTCTCTCAAATTGGCATCAACACGCCGGAGGAAGGGCGTCGCTGTAGGCTGTGCGCTACTGAGGATGGGCACACACTTGCTCACTACCTTCGTGACTGTGGCTGCGTTACCCGCCAAAGACAACAGTGTTCTGTGCCCACACCCACCCTTGCTGAACTTGCAATTCACTTCATTAGTCTCCTCCCACAAACACTAACTGCACATCCAGAATTCTGTGCCATTAGATGATTAATCTAAGGAAGAACAAAACAAAACAAAACAAAAATGTGAAGCTTACTAAAACAACAATATTGTCCATCGTATTAATGTACTAGTCATCGCTAATATTATGTATCCTGAGATAAGACTGTTATCTCGAAACAGTCTTTTTCACAAATGTTAATTCAATTGTGAATAAAAGTATTGAATCTGAATCTGAATCTCTCTCTCTCTCTCTCTCTCTCTCTCTCTCTCTCTCTCTCTCTTCTCTCTCTCTCTCTCTTTCTCCCCTCACCAAGACACGGGTGAGGGGTAAGGGATGAGGGTGACCGCTTCTCACTTCACTCTGGCCAACGTCCCCCCACCCCCCCACCCCCCACCCCCATCAACCCCACCCACCCCACCACCCCACCCACCCCATCCACCCCACCCACCCCACCCCCACCCTCACCACCTTTCTCCCCCCCCCCCCAACCTCCTGCCCCACTACCTTGCTCCCCCATCCCCACCACCCTTCACCCCAAGAATAATAGTATAGTATCC